>VDFB02347495.1:0-28537 GCA_007258455.2 Sequoia sempervirens
GCTCAATCCCAACTCTCCGGTAGTCAGCCCTTGACCATACTAGGTTCGCTTCAGGGTATGATGTGATATTACTATTAATCTAAAGGGGTCTATGGTTAATATTTCATGGATTTCAAACAATTTTTCTATCACTTAAGTAGATTTAGCTTTAAGCATTCATCAATTTCATAGAAAACAAAATATTTTCAATAAATTTTGATTCATTCATCTAGTTTTTGGAACATTTTCAAGAATTTAAACATCTAATCTAAAATAAGGCATAAAAAATACTAAAAAATAAAATTTCATCTGATTAGTCTCCATGCATGCCCCAAGAGTTGATCAAATAAAGAAAAACTACTTTATACTTCACCAGATTGCTTCATAGCTACATATAAAACAATGTGAGCTTTTAAAGAAGGGGGTTTTAGTTTGGAAACTGATTAGGTTTTGCAAGCACCCTTAAATGGTGCAACATATAGTCTTGTTCAATTGAACTATCAAAACTAGTTACAAAAGATACATGAGATAGGTAGCTATCAAATTGGCTTCGATATTGATTAAATTCTATGTGCATATAAGTTTTTAGTCTAGAATGATTCATAAAATAGGAAAAAAGAATAAAAATTAGAGAAGTTTTGGCTCTTTTGACATCCACAAATTTTGAACCTAACTTAAAAAAGGTATCCCTTGGCCTTTTATAGAAGTAAGACACAGATAGGATAAGACAAATACATGAGAGGAAATCCAAGGAATGAATTACATCAAGGCACGTGGAATGTGGTGACTGGTAAGAGAACTACAAATAAAGTCAATGAAGGTTAACCTTTGTTTGCACATTGATGTCCTTTGGGCTTTTCATCTTCTTATTATCAGGGTTCCTTCTTCAAACCAAACAAATCTGTTCGAATAGAATGTAGGAAATTCCCATATATTTAGAATAATTAGGTGGAAATTTCATTCCTACATTTAGGTTGAATCTTGATTTGAACATTCCAGGAATGAGTAATCCCAAGAATGAATACACTTCTTTGCTACATGCTTAAAATCTACAGTCCCAATTTATCGATATCCAGTATTCTTTTGCAACAAACTCTTTTCTTGCATGAGCCTCTAAAGTGTATGTTGAACCTAGTAACACCATCAAATCTTCCTATAAATTTAGTTTTCCTGGCCATCCATACCTAAACTTTGCATCACAATCTACTTATCCTATAATCACAAATTCCATCTATTAAGTCCTTTTCAAAAAAATATTTTATATAAAAAATCTCATGTAAATAAAACCATCATAAATAACATGCTTTTAATGAAATCATAAATTATTGCATAGATATCCTTTTATATACTGGGTTACCTAACTATCACACTTCTTAGATAGCCTTAAAATTTTAAAACTTTCATTTACATTGTTACCCAATACTCAAAACCTGATATTCAACTTTACCCATGATTTTCGTGGACTTCAGTTTTTTCCAGAAGTTGCATCTTTATCGGACCTCAATTGTTGGATTGGAACACTTTTCTCAACACTTGCATTACCTTTTTCCTTTCTAACATTCCTAGTTCCTAATACTTGGTACCTGAAACACTTGCATTACAAAGTACTCTTCTTTAAAAAAGATTTATCTTTACTTTTCATTTTTTGGTGATCCTTTCAACTAGCTATCACCTTCCATAAGTGTTAGTTTTCACTTGGGGTTGCCAAGTATTACAATCTTGGGCTGTGTTGTGAGACCACACAACATTATATATCTTTGAGATTATTCTAAAATTTGTTGTGTGCAATGGCACACTTCTCTTTTATATCCATTAGTTTCTTATCATTCAACTTTTTTCCTATCTCCTTCTCCATTTTTTCTTTTAGAACACTAGAATACTCTTTAAATGAATCAAGAAAAGACTTAAAATTATCCAACTAGATAAGGAATTTTGTACTCTTGCAATGTGTATTCTTTCTTGTAATACCTTCACTACTTCATTACTAAGCTTTGCACTCTTTTGATGAGTTAGTAGAATTTCCTTCCAAGAAAAGGCATGGAAAGCATCACCTAATTGTAGCTTGTGCAATGGAGACATATTATCCATGTCTACATGCTCTTGTTGCATTGAAATTTTGAGTAGTTGGGAAATCACAACTGGTTGGAACTGGAGCTGCATACTTAAAAAATTCTTCAATGAATCTTTGGAGGTACCAAAATATTCTCCCACCATCTTCACTTTATTTCTACATCCCTCATTTCCAAATCCTTTTCCTTGTCACCAATACTACTTTCTACTTTATTATCATTCTTTTTAGCATTGATAGGCTCTTCCTCATCCTTTTCTCTTTAGTACTAGATGCATTTGCAGTCTTCTACTCATTATCAATAGATTTATCAAAGTTATCTAGAGGCATATTCATCTCTAGGTTTTCTTATACAACCTCTTCATTCTTCTCAAGTTCTAGAGGAGGAGTGTTGTGGCCTATAGGTGCATCCTTCTTCTGTGTTTTAGTGACATTTTCTTCTACAAAAGTATTTTCTCCTATTATAGGAGCATCACCTATAATATATTCTTCTACTATTTTCTCACCATTGGTAACATTTTTTTCTGCAACATTTTCTACCACATCTAGTAGAGTATCATCCTGCACATTCCCTTCTTATATTCCATGCTCATGTTGAGCATATTCTTGTGCATCATCTATTACATTAACTTATAGAGATGGAATATCATTATATTATTTCTCTTCACTATCCAAAGTTAGACCTAACATTTGTTCCATATCAAAAACCTTCTCCATAGTTTCATTCTAGAGCCTTTCAAGATCATCCTAAGCTCTACTCATAGGGTAGTTACCCTTTGCATTGTTTGGAACTCCTTATTGTACAAATAAGATAATGTAGCTTTACTTTCATCCAAGAGAGGTACATTAATCTTCTCCAAACAAAAGGATCTTAACTTTTCTTCTTCATTGATGTCTTCCCATCTTCTAGCATATTATACATTTCTAAATTCTTCATGCAACTAATTTTTTATGTTCTTCATGTTGACCTCAAATGAAACTATATAGTTGGTGACTGATTCTTCTATTGTTTCCCTATCAACATCATACACAATAGTATACAATGCAACAATCTCTTCTAACATTTCATGCTCCACAATTCCATTAAGCAAAGCATCTAACTTCATAGCGATATGCTTACTTACCAGAGTCTTCTTCTTTTTCTTTTTCTTGTTTTCTGATGACTTCTCTTTTTCAGACTCTATTTTCTTTTCTATCATGTGAATCATAAAGGATTGTTTTTCCTTTTCTACTTTTTCCTTATCATATGTATCCACAATGTTAGTTCTTACTTTCATTTTCTTTTCCTTGTAAAGCTTCAAATGTCCTTTTTTGGGCCAATTGTGGTCCTTCTTCTTCTTCTTCATCAAAATTCACTCCCAATTATGTCTCTCTTGTTGCTTTTGTCTTTATTCTTCTTCTTTGAGCAACTCATCGTTACTTTTCTAGGGGTACCTTTTCCTTTAAAGGAACACTTTGCTACTTAGCTAGAGTAGACTTTTTTTTTACAAGGGCACTTATTTATTTTTCCAAAGTACTTGGATCCTTTCTCTTCATTCCATTGGTTGATGGCATGGTATTGGAGGAATTGGGGGCATTTAGAGGGGTGGTAGTTGTTCTATGAGACCTTCTTCTACTACATATTCCTTTTGATGAGCCAGACATGGCTTTAGCCTTCTCTATGTATTCCATTGTGAGGCCCATTTCCTCCGCAACTTGTGCAGTCATCTTAACTATTTTTGATATTTTTTCTTGCCTTTGATCCATATACACCTTCATGAAATTATCCTCATGGGTTCCACACCTCTCCTCTGATCTGTCTCTAGGTTTTCTTAGCATAAATTCTACTGAGTTAGTGCTTTCTTCCTCTATAATCCCATATCCCATCTTTGGGATCTAAACAGTCCTAGGATCAACAACATGTATGATGCAACTATGTTTTATCACCAAGAATGTGATATCATTCTTGTATTTCTCCACCATGCTCCAGGAAATCCTTTCTCTAGCTTGTATGCTCTTTTGAAAGGTTTTGAAAAATCCTCATAATGTTTCTTCCTGTGTCTCCACATTATTTGTCTCCTTAGGTGGTCTCTAATATGTTGTGCCACAAGTTTTTCCTTCAACTATACTATATTCTTTGTTTGAGAACCTCATTCAAGAAGTAAAACAACAAAAATATGATCAATGCAAAAATTGAAAAGATCTTTTGAATCCTTTTTCTTTTGAAAATTCTCAATTAACTATTTACTCAATACCTCACACAAATCGTAATCCAGACCCTTCACAACCATTTCATGTGTTGTATTAATTTAAGTTTCTGATGTAGAGTTCTCCATGTTAGTGAAATATATTTTGTAGCCAATTGTCATGGTGGCATACTTGACTGTCGGATCTCTAATATTATTGATAGCCAAAGATCTCTTGTCATACTTTTCACCTATCAACTCCATCACTAATTCATTCTTCATAGACTTTAGTGTCGAAACTAGTCCGGTTGAACACAAACCCATAACAACCCTGGTCATCTCTTTGTTTATCAAATGTAGTATATCAAGCCAAATGAATCTATCATGGATTCTTCTTAGGGAGAACCTTACCCATGCATCATCATGAAAAAAAGTTAGTAAAATAGTTCCACACATAGAGCTTCTTCTCCACCAAGCTCTTAAATTTTATTTTTAATTAAAAGTTATCTCTAGTGAGTTCATTAACTGACACTTCAAACCAATTTACAGTGATCATATTCTTCCAACTTCACATGAATGCATACTCTTACATCTTCTGTGTGCATAACACCATATGGGATGTGTGAAAATGTACCATTTAGATCATCCACTAGGGATTTTTCTAGATGCCATTTAAATCTAGGCTGGGGATGATCCACTACCTCAACTACATGTGGTGTATACATTTTTCAACACTTCAAAAAACTTTTGGAAATTTAGGGGAAGATAAAAGTCCATAAACACCTTTGTTCACCTTCTGGTCAGATTTTTAGATGCAAGAACTTCTAAATTTATTCAAGCACTTCACTACACTCCTTCACTACTCTACTCTCCTCAAATGCTCATAAAAACCCTAATTGTATGCACAATCAACTCTAAATGCTCTACAAACTTCTATATCTCAACATTTCCCATCGGTTCTTTCACCAATAGGTTAACCATGTCAACCCACACCTCATATCCACATGTTGAAGCATCAACACCATTTTTTGGTAAGGGATAGAAGATCTTCTATCAGTGCTCCCCCTAAGCCAAAGCTTTCTTCTTAGTTTTTTGAGGAAATATCTACACTAGATGCTAGTACAGACTTAGACTTTGTCTCACTCTCTTCCTTCTTTCTCTAAATATTTTCCATCTGTTCTTCATCTCTACTAGATCAACCCTTTTCACTAGATCATTCTTCTTTACCAGATTGTTCTTGCTTCTGCAAAATTTTAAAATGTGTCCTGGTCTATTGCAATTATAACAAGTGACAACATTTTGAACAAGCGTACTTCCCTCCATTCTTTATCTACATTGATTAGCTTTATTCCCAAATACATTGCATTCATAAAATTGAAATATTGAAATCTCATACCATTATTATAGCCATTCATCATTTGACTTCTATATTCACTAGCCTTATGATTGAATCTTTTGCATGTAAAGCATTGACTAGGGAAATATGGAACATTCTGATTCATTTTTCTTCTAAATTCTATAACCTTCTATCCAAATTTATTGTAGGAATGACAAAAACCATTAAAATATAGGTACCTTTGTCTATTTGGTTGTCTAATTAGCAGTATTTTGAAGTCTTTCCACTAATTTTAGACCTGTTTTCCATTGTTCTTCTTTTCCTCAATCTTATTTTGTTTATTTTTATCCTTCTCAACACTTGGTGTTTGATCTTCCTTTGATCTTTCTCCTTTCTCAAACCCTCATCTACCTTTGTCTTTAGAATTCTTCTAATTTTCAATCATTTCATCAAGCTTTGTAGAACTCATCTTGAATTTATCTTCTTGATTCTTTCATTTTTCTAGATCTGACCTCAAGGTCACAACTTATTCTTTAAGATTTGAGCATTCTTCAAAAAAAAAATTCATCTTAGCATTCAGGCATTCTTCAACTCTTTTTCCTTCTTCAACTTGTACTTTCAAACTAGTGATTTTTTCATTTGCTCGCTTCATCTTTAAATTGAACTCCTTATGTATTTATCTAAACTTCTTGATTTGATCTCTTAAATTTCTAATCCATTCATCTGCTTCTTTAACATTTCCTTTAGATATTTGTTCTCACTTTCAATCCTTTCTGGATCTTTAATGTCTATTATGAGTTCTCCATTCATGTCAATCATGCAATCTTCTTCTTTGAATTGAATATTAAGAATTTCTTCTAGAGGAGTAGGATATCTTTAAGAGCCATGTGTTCAACCTCTAAGATCTTCCCCATGTGGTTAGCTTCTTCCAAGGGACCATGCTTTGATACCAATTGTTGAACACCTAAAATTTTGAGAGGGGGTGAATCTGTATTCTTTGAAACCACTAAACATTAAAAAATTCATTCCACATAGCATATTCACTTTTTAGTAAGAAATAAAATCATGAAAACATCCATCAAAACAACATAACAAATGAAATTAAATTTTTTATGTGGAAAACCCAAAGGGGGAAAAGCTACGGTGAGGATTAGCTCACAATATATTATAACTAGTTATAATATATTACAAAAGTGCTCACTATAGGTGGACTCACTATCCTAGTGAACTTAATACCCACAAAAAGAAGAAAAGACAGAAGAGAGGGGTGACACATAGCCAAAAATGAACTGTTACAAATTCATCTACAATATGATGAAATATAGTTCCATTGAAGCTCGATAAATAGATTCAACACACTTCATATCACTTTTCTCTAATCTACATTTGCATCACTTCCATACAATTCACATCATCAATACTTGTATTCACACCATACAACACTAAAATGAACTTACATGTATATCCATCACATTCATAAAAACCTATAAAATCAACTAGGTTGGCCTAATTAGATGTGTCAATCAAAAACATAACTTGTCATCTCCCAATCAACCATACATACTTTTGACAACAATGTCACTCACAACAATAGTGCAGATAAATTCCTCATAGGAAAACCACAAACAACCTATCTTTCTTTAAAGACTTAACCAAGGCAACCTCAAGGTGTTTGTGTTATAGGAAAAGGTTGACTCAGCTTAATCCCAAGTCTCCGATAGTCAGGTCTTCACCATACTAGGTTCACTTCAAGGTATGATGTGATATTGTGGTTAATCTAAAAGGGAATATGGTTGTCTTTTATTTCATTAAGAATCATAAGCATCAAATATAGGATTCCCAGTTCAATCATAAAATAATATAATGAAATCAAAAGATTTGCAATAATATTTCATGAACATCAACAATTTTTCTATCACTTAAGTAGATTTAGCTTTAAGAATTCAACAATTTCATAGGAAATAAAATATTTTCAATAAATTTCCATTCATTCTCTATTTTTGAAACATTTTCAAAAATTTAAACATCTAATATAAAATAAAGCATAAAAAATGCTAAAAATTAAAATTTCTCTTGGTTATTCTCCACACATGTCCCAAGAGTTAATCAAACCAAAGAAAACTACTTTATACTTCACCAAACTACTTCACAACTACATATAAAATGGTGCAAGATTTTAAAGAAGGGGTTTTAGTTTGGACACCAAGTAGGTTCTGTGTGCACCCTTAAAAAACACAACACACAGTCTTGTTCAGTTGATCTAACAAAACTAGCTACAAAAATATTGAGATAGGTAGCTATCAAATTGGCTTTGATATTGATTAAATTCTATGTGCATACTTTTTTTTTAGTCTAGAATGATTTGGAAAATAGGAAAAAATAAAAAAACTTAAAGAATTTTTGGCTCTTCCAACATCCACAAATTTTGAACTTAAAAATAAAAATAAAGTAGTAAACAACCTTTTATAGGAACAAGGACTCAAGAATTCAATCTTAAAGTTTATCTAGAGAATAAGAAATATCAAATCAAAATGTAGCATGTGGCAAACACCAACTATCATCAGAATCTTATAGACGAAGCCAAATTTTTGACTTCTTCAGCAACAACAACCTTCATTTTCAAACTCTAGTACATAATACTCTGTATAAGACAAGGCCAATGAAATTCTTTAGCATACCAAGTGGGGAACATCTACCGAGACTAGGAACAACCTACAAAATCAATTTCAACAAAACATTTCTAAGAAACCTTTGGTATCCAATATTCAATACTTTCTTCTTTCACTTAGGTATCGAGTTATGGGATCCTTTCTTCGCTTTTCTTCAACTAATATTCTCAAAAAGAATTTAATATCTAGTGCATACACTCTTTTGAAATTCCTTGTATTTCCATCAACATGATCCTGGTGTAATCCTCTAATATTTGGAGTATATTAGCATTCCTTTGCATCTTTTGTATCTAATATATGACTATAGTGTTTTTGCAATGTATGATCTCATCAATGACTTCCCATGTCAACAACTGAATATGATCTTTATTTATTCTCTCAATCCATACCTTGAAAGGTCTTTCTTCCTTACCCTCCTATCCTAGTGTCTGGGGATCACAATCTTGATGTGCTAACACTTCAATAAAATCTTGATCTTTGTCAAGAAACTTATTGTATTTCTTGATGACCTTTTCAAATCCTTCTATACATTGTGTTAATGTGTCACCTTCCCATTTCAACTATTTCTTCCATTTTTTAGGCAATGGATCTTAATCTGAAATTTTTTTTTCTCTTATCAAATTTTGGACATCTATCTACATGAGAGTTTCTACATTTTACCTTTTAGCATCAACCTATTCTTGGAAAAACCTGCATTCTCCTTCAAATCTTTTAGATTTCTCAAACCAATGGTATGCTTCCTTATATTTCTCTATTGCATTTGTAATAAGTTCTTCCCCTTACCTAACCCAATACTCAATCCATTCTTCAAATACATTCATTCTATGGGAAATTTCTACTATTGTGTCCACCTATTCTTGTGACATAAGTACTAGATTATAGGGAAATTCAATCTATGCTTGACTAGATAAGGTTAATGACATTATTAAATTTTATAGCCTAACAACTCATTCTTTTAACTCTCTTTTCTTTTCTTTTTATACTTTTTCACCCTAGCAACAGTTGTATCCAAATTCATCATAATTTCTTCTAACTCTTGTGTCCAGGATGAGTGTCCAACATTGATACTTGTTATTTTATACTCCTTTGGAATTATTTCATGTCTACTTTTATCAGCTATTGGGGTAGCTATATGAATTGTTCTACCTCCATCTACATTTTTTTGTATGACATACTTTCATTTTTACTCTCTGCCTAGGCTTAGGAGTCTCCACTTCTTGTATAAATTTTTTGAGACCCAGAGGTACTAATTCTATCTTGATTGGGGCATTCAATTCTCTAATCAACCACTCAAGTGCATCTTCATCATTCTCTACCTCTATAAAATTTCTTTTTTCCTGGCTCTCAGTCAGTTCAAAAACTTCTCTTATCTCTTCAACTTTATCTATTATGTCATTTGCAATAGGAATCCATTCCATAATCTCTGGCATAGATTATGGATTACTAGTGTTTGACACTCTCTCTTCAGTTTCAAGACCTGTATTTTCCTATCTAGCTAGGTGTTCAACATCAACTTCTTGGACATTACCCTCCTTATATCCTGTCACATCAAGATTTCCTTCATCTCCAATCTTATCAACTGAAACTTGTGAAGGTTCTTCACTCTCAACTTTAACCTAGTATTCCTTTGATTTTTGAAAAACTTACCGTTGTTCACTATCATTTTGACTATTCCCTGGCGAAGGTCAAGAATTCAAGGTATCTTCAATGACCATTCATCACTAGCATTTTTCCTATAGTCTCCCTTGTTTCCATCTCAAGAACATCAGGGTTCCCCACTTTTGAAGTGAGTAGTCTTTTTATGAATTCTTCTTCTTCAATATTTATTAGAATGGACCATGTGTTTGCAATTTCTTCTACCATTGGTTGTACCATGGGTTTATTTTTCAACTTCTTTTCTTTTACTTTTTCCCACATGGCGCCCCACTTATCCATCTATTCCTTAATCTTGGCTTCATTAGCCTTAGAAACTTCATCCAAAACCACAAGAGTCTTCCCTAGTGCCTGTTTTACACTATCCATATTAATTGAAGGAGGGGAATGAATAATGTTGTAGCTCTTTGAGATGTAGACCTTTTCTATGCACCAGTGTTTTCTATCACCCCTATTTCTTCATCAGTAGTAGGATTTGTCCCTATTTTTTTTGTGGAAGAATATGCTACTTTTTTTTTACTTTTGATTTAACGTTGCCTCAACATCTCTATGCTTATCAGCTAGCTCTAGTGAAATTCCCTAGCTTGGAGCCTCATGGGTTCTCTCTTTAATATGTATGCTAGGAGTTTCTTTACCATATTTCCTTTTCTTCTTAGCAGGTTCCCCACATTCGAACTCATCTTCACCTCTTTGTTTCTTTCTTTTATCTTTTGAGTATGTGGGTTAAATTCCTTTCCTCTTAAAACTTTACAAAAATTATCTATCCACTATTGAGTATGTGTTAGGATAGGTTTAGAGAATGCTTCAATTGAAGTAATTTCTTCACCTTGATAATCTAGGTTTGGAATAAGTTCATCATAAACTCTATCTTCATTTTAAGCCTTACTCAACAATTCACCATCATCTTTCTCCAAATGATCTAGAATATCATGAATTCCAAGGATCTGTGCAGATTTCAGTGACAATATTTCATATTTTCTTGTTCTTACTTTGTGCTCATCTTCACAATTTAGCCAATAATCTTCAAGGTGTTGGACATGAGTATGACAACCAAATATGTTCTTGGAAATATTCCCTTTAGGGTCATAGTACTTCCTTTAGAGGAAAGTATTCCAAATTATAAGTTTTCAATTCCTCCTCACATAAGTCAGCTGCTCTGATTGCATTGCATTTTTAATTCCCTATCACAATAGGAAACTTGAAGGAATTCTTCTTACGAGCTTTGTTGTAAAGAGCTTGGGGATGCTTTAACTATCTTACCAATTCTAGTAACACTATTTTATCCATAGGATATCTGTGCAACATGAAAGGATGTCCATTAGAACCTTTCCCTCTGATATAAGAGAAAGTGGGAAACTGAATGTACCAACCTCCAGACAGTCTAATGACTCTTTATGCTTCCAAAGATAATATTTTAGCTTTATAGCCCTCCTTTTTTCTAACCAAATTCATAGAAAACACATCATTAACCCTTCGGTAATGCTCCTTGTATCCATGGGTAGTAATTTTGGGTAAATGAGCATATATTAAACTATTTCCTACTTCTTTGCCTAGAGTACCAATCTTTTTCAACCCTTGTTTATTTTCCCTTAAAGCATAGGAATAAATCACATACGATGACATATAAAAAAATCTGGTATGTGGCTATTCCTTTATCTATTAGTGCAATCTATCACTAATAAACCTTCCCCAATGCATTTGCATGGGATTTTCCTTCAATCTGGATATAATCACAAAAATCCATGGTTCGAATTTATTGGCATCTCACAACCTAGCTATCTTGCTTAGCATAGTTATAGAATCTTAAACATCTTGATTGAACATAGACCTTAGAATTGGTTTTTTCTATTTTGTAATTTTCTCTTGACACCATTGAGTATTCATAATTTATTTTTTGTGCTATTCAGTGCACTATGGTAGGTTTTGGTTTTTTCCTTCATATCAATCTAATACATCTGAGTAAATGTGGGAAGCCCAAATGTGTATATAATTCCGTTCTCAGAGAGATCTACATAAATTCTTCTCTTTGTCTCAATGACTTTTGACTGGATCATAGTGGTTTAAACATTCCATAACTAACTCAGGGGCCTCCATTGCTGGTGGAAACCCTCTTGCTAAAAATAACCCACTTACTATAATATTCCTCATACATTGAGAAGCATTTTATTGTCATGCCCTTTTATGGAATTCAACATCAGAAGTTCATTCCACATGAGTATCAATAGCTATTGCACCAATCGGTATAGCTTGTGAATTGCAATATTTGAATTCATCTTCTAGTTGTACTTTAGAAGTACTCATTTTTGTTGGTGTGTTCTACATTTTCAAATATGTGCCTTGTGTGCAAGTTAGGGTTAAATTTAACCAATTTTCTAACAATTTATAAAACTTTCAATTTACCTTTTGGTTAAATTCAAATCAAAATAATCAACATTTCAGTTTTTTAAAGGAAATACCATCTTTTCAATATTTTCTTGTGTGAAAATGATTAATAAAATTTCTATTATTCGAAACATACCTAGTTTCGGCAAATGACGATAATATTTATAGAATGCAACCTTGAAATCCTTGGTAGTTGTGTTCTTAGTTTCTCAAAATTTACCTTTCCTTGCATGCCATAGTATTATTTTCATTTTTTCAATGTACTTTTAAAATTTGCAAAATGACGCGAAGTAGAGTGTTGTAGAAGCAACTACATGCTTAAGGTGATGCTAAGTATATGGGTAGTTCACCACCTTCATTAATTACATGTTACAATGCATTAATTTCTAGAATAAAGGTGTAATAATTATGAAGTAGGGTTCAAATTATGAACACCTAGGTTTCTGTGCGAGCTTGCTACTAAAGAAAAAGATGGCATAGAAAGTTTATGTTGCACTTTTGTGTCACTTTGATTTTTGTGAGGTAAAAACCTTTAGGATACGTGATCAATTATAGTCACTAGGATTGACAACTTTTGGTACAATTCTTAGAAAGATTACCGAGGACCGGGGCACTTACCTTCAAGCTTTAAAGAAAATTGGAACAAAAGGACTAGAAACTGGGTTCAAGATATATATCAAAGTAATTTAAACATTTCATAACAAAACCTTCAGTTTTTGAACTTTGACTAAGAAAAATGAAAAGCAACTATCGAACTCTGATACAAGAAAATGAGATCATCTAGATTGATGGCATACCAGGTGAAAAATTATCAGGTGAGACTAAGACCAAATGAAGATACATCTTTAAAGCAATCACAACCATTATGAGATTCTAGTTTCCAATAGATCAATAAAAATTTTGTGCAAAGACCACAACACCGAATCTAGGAAAGAACAAATGAATAAACCAAAGACCAAGAAAATTGAAAATGAAACTTGTATTTTACCAACCCCCCAAATGACACCAAAGAAAATGAAAGCGAGAGGAAAGAAAAAAGGGGGGTCCACATTTTTCCAAAGAGAAAAATGGGTCATGTTGTGAGACCACACAACATATACCTCACACCTTAATTCAAAAACATGTAATTCCTAAAATAGGTTGGGGTGGACCTATAACAGCTTCCTTATAGCATATTAATACTTAACCTTTTTCAATACCCTAAATACATAAGGTCAACACCAATGGTGACCTAACATCAAAATTCACCAACATAACAACCAAAAAATGACATTCAAACCTCAAAAATTAATGCCACATGGAACATAGGTACACTTGACATCTATCAACAACTCCAAAAATCTCCAAGGAAAAATATTATTCTGTGGTAAAGTGTGGACTCACCAAAAAATACACCCTATATTGGCAATCACTATGACTTGTAGACCCAATATTTTGTTATTCATAACTTCTACACTAGATGGTAAAACGATTTGAAAAATTGGATTTAGACTCCTCTAACATCCAAAAATAGTTCCTTAGAACTACAAAGAAAGATTCATCAAGGTGGACCATAGTAGACCAAAATATCAGATGTCTTGTACACTAAAAACACTATTTTGATACTTAGCCAATTTTCCACTTCAATTGTCTACACTAGATCAAACCTTCTTGTAAATATATATTGGATTATCATCTATATACCCACTCATGCTTCACCAAGATGGTCTTTACATCAATATCCATACCAAATCACAATATTGATATCAATGACAACTCTGCATCAACATATTGTACATTCATGCTCACACTTCATGCTCATGTTTCCAATAGACATATCAATGAAAAAATCCAAAAACTTCCAGTAGATGAGACATTATGTGGGTAGGTCCCATTGCTATTCTATTTGTAGATCTTGCATCTAATTAAAATTTGGAAAGGAAATGATGCATAGGGAAGCATAGTCATCAAATTAGTAGGGAAAATAATATACTACCCAATTCTCCTTCTATTATTATAACTTATCTCATAGACATAAACCATGTGTTTAATAATATCTTTTTCCAAGTTGGTGAGAATCCTATTATGAAAAGAAATGTTTAACATTGTGACCTGATTTGTTTTGATACAAAAAATTATCCAATCAAATATGGCCACCAATTGTTACTATGGAAAAGAAGCACAGTACATGAAAATGCTTCCCACACCAATCTAGTAAGGAGAGAGAGTGCATTTTTTTATCAATGTTTAAATAGTTACATTATTGAAGATGATTCCACAATTCAAAAATTATAAAGAATAGAGAAACAAAATCAGCACAAATACATGTAAAAGACACAAGACAAGATATATATGGTGAAAAAAAATTCAAGAGAAAAAACCCACACTCCAAAAGCAATTCTAAATGTATTAATTATAAACAACGTGGTTGGAATAAAATCTTAGAGCTAATATCTTTTAGGAGCCACAAGTGTTGATATAATTTGGGAATAAATTTGGTAGCATAATGGTGCTTGTAAATGAGTCACAATACAACTCCAAGATACAACACTTTAATATATAGGAGTTTACAATGCATAAAGTAAATGATTCCAAAATGGCATGTCTAGAAATACCATATGCCACCATCCTCATCCTCACTATATGCATGCAATATTCTAGATGAACATGCAGGGTACCTTCCTTATCTTGCAAATGAAAATTGAAATCTACCACATGCAAACAACTCATGGAAGACACATGCATGTATGCAAACTAAAAAATTACATTTAATGTACACCTACATACATAACTCCACCTATCATAGTATTTTCCCAAATTGAATTCTCTTCTATCATAGTTCTTGTCATTTTTAACTAGCAACTTGGCATGAGTTAACAATCACAAATGACTCTAGTCAACTCACAAATTATATTGTCTCATGTATCTCCATGTATCTTCCCGTATAAGACCGACACTCACTTTGATTCAAATATCACATAGTGACATTAATTAAATACATAGTGACATTAATTAAATACATACATAGGAAAAAATAATATAATATCAACATTAAATAATTAAATAATCATGCTAGATGTAGCCTCATAAATTGTCACTATTGACAATTTCACACTATGTTTTGTTCCGGGCCTTAAATTATTGGACCTAATTGAACCCCTAATTTCCAAAATTATGCATTCTATGGCCCATATTTAACAATTACCAATAAATTACAATTAGAGGACAAATTCATTTATCTTATACTTTTCGCTTGACACCTTAATTTCCAAAAAATAGGGTTAGGAAACATACAACTAGGGAGAATTTGTCTTTTTTGTGAAATTTTTTCCCTATTTTGGCTCTAAATTCAAATATGTTAGTGTTGACACTTTATTATTTACAATTCAAGTGTCCAAAGTTAGCTATCCGGATTTAACTTGTGAGAAATTAGAATAATTGCATATAAATACCTAGTTATTGCATCATTTAAAAACTAAGTGAAAGAATCTAGCAAGAACAAAAAATTAAGAGCAAGAATTATTTTCAATGGAATTATCAAGAAATTCAAGAGCATATTTTTAGTGATTTATTGCAGCAATTTAAGATCCAAGCTGATAGAGCTCCTAAAATATTTAAATCTTAAGCTTGGTTTGCACCCTATAATGGTTTGTTGTGTCTGTGCCCAAGGGTGGGGTTTAGGGTTTTAGCTTTGTAACCTTGCTCTCAATATTATTATGTCTTAAACCTTGTGTGTTTTAATTCTCTATTGACCTAATTTACTCGGTCCCTGGTCATTTAAGTCATAACTTAAGCCATCGAAGACATGCTTTCACCATTCCTTTTGCTTGGGTCTATCAATTGTCTAATCTTATATTGTCACTTTTAATGTTTCCTAAGTAGGGAAAAAATATTTTCATGAAGAAATGCCTTAAGTAAGCATCTACATTGAGGGTCAAAATCTTGTGTGCTTATTCATGGCCCTTATTTAAAACTAACTTTATCAGCATGTGCAAAAAATCTAATATGTTGGATCTAAGGATGAAATCACATCTATTGATCACACACCTTGTAGGAATTAAAGAATGGTCACCAAAATGTGATGTAAGGTCCATGATTGTTTGAAACATGTCCTCTCCATGGTGGGGCTCAGGTTTCTTTCAAGGTGCCTAACACTCAATGATTCTAAGATCAGCGATCCATATGTAATCATAAGATCAACTCTTAGTCACCCATCACACACCTCATAGCATTAAAATTTTATGAACCTAGATCCTAAACCTGCAATAACACAATAAACAAACAAAAAATTAGATTTTAATGAAAGATAGCATGTAGATTCCTCAAGAAATTCATTTAAATTACAAAGGAGAGAGGAAATGAAATGAAGAATACAACAAAATTTAAAACATATCAAATCCTATTCTAAAGAAAAGTAAATTCTCAATCTCTTGAGGGAATTGGTGCCAATTTGATGTGAAAATTGGCCCTTTCCCAACTCCAATGATGCAATGGTTATTTGATGATGAAATTTTATCCACTTTGATGAAGAGTGATGAATGCTCCAAGATAAAAACCTGCATAACCTAGCTACAAATTTGAAAGTATGGATGAAGATTGCTAAATATTTGAGCATAGTAAGTTTACTCAAATTGTGGATGCCAAATATAATAGAGGAGCTCTCTATTTATAGAATGACAAGTTGAAAAAATGCACAAAATAGAGCAATGTAGGACTAAATTTCATCCAATGGCAAAATGCCACTTGTCAACATTTGAATGGGCCAAGGATGTGCAAGTTTTGATCAATGTGCCAATAAATGCCAATATTTGAATTTTGAAATTGTATTAATGGAAAGGTGGAGGGAGAGTCAAATAGAGTTATGGCCACTTGGCTCAATGCAAAAGGACTTGCAAGAGGGAATGAATTCCTTGTTGGAAGGACAAATTCAACTTAAATTTGAATTTGAAATTTGAAGAATATTCCTTAAAAGATGCCTTGTTGAAGAAAATAGAGATTTAATATCAAATAACTCTATTTTCATGTGTAAGTGGAAAAAGATGGAGTATGGGACATGAGAAGAGATTAAATTAATCAAGGTTAATTAATTTAATGAAGAGATTAGGTGATTTGACTAATTCATTTAGATTTGTGGGTTGAAATAAATCAAAAAGAGGTGAAAATGATTAAGACCTAGTTAAATAAATATTTTGACTTATTTAACCAAAAGGGGGTGATGTTTGATTAAATTAGATAAATGTTTGATTTATTTAATTTTGATAGAGGAACTATAGAGATTTAATTAAATAACATGAATTATTTAATTAAAATAGATATTTAGGAATTAATTAAATAAAATGGTTTATTTAATTAATGAGAGATAATGACTTAACAAGATAAAATTGATTTATTTTATTAAGAGATGAAATGTGATGAATTTAATCAAATAAAGGTTATTCAATTAAATGGTTAGACCAAGGGATGATTTAGGATGAAATGGTGTTAGTGGTTAGGATTAGATGCATAATGTTAATCAATACAATTTATGTGTGTACATTTTTCCCCTCTTTGAAGCAATGCACTCGTTATGTTGGTTCAAAGAATAAACAATCTCGATCAAAGCCAAGATTTTTTTTTTTTCGTTTTCAAAATTTTGCCCCACTACTGCCCCAGAAAGAGAAAAAATGCTAATATACTACCCCCTCGAGAGATTGGATGAAAATTTTGATTTTTGGTTGATGTTGCGAAAAAAGAGGACAAGGTGCCCGACAGGTCTAGAAAGGCTTTAAGAGGCCAAAAACATGTCTAAATGTAATAAACAATGTAAAATAGGCCTCAGCCAGACAAACACAAGTTTAAGATCTCAATACCTTAGCAGGATAGCTAAATAGGGTGAAAAAACCCTAATTTTCAAGATTAAAAAGGCCCCGAAGGGGTCACTTTTGATTCATTTTCACATCTAGCCTTCTAGCGATTTTGTGATTTGAGCTCTGATACTCTAACGAGATGGCACAATGACAACTCTCAATGAATATTTTTGATTGAGTCTGAACATACCAGCAACCTCCCAACATTGGGGCACCAATAAGTGATTCTTACTTGAGCTTCGTTTTTCATTTTTTGTGCTTATTTAATGCTTTAAAACTTAGCTTCTCTGTAGCAATGCTATATAGCACTGCTCAAAATTCAAATTGCACCGCTCGGTGGTCCAAACTAGCCCACCATTGTAGAATGCACTGTGACAGTAGAGTTTGGAGTTTGGAAACAAACTTCAAACTTCGACGCTCATGCTATCTCTAGCGGGGCATTTAAAAGTGCAACATGGTGACAAACTTTTAGACTAGAATCTTTTCCAAACTGCACTGCTTTTTAGAAAAGTGCACTACAATGGTGCTCTTTAAGACTTTGGAAGTCCTAGCATTGTAGTTTGCAACTTTCAAACTATGAAACCTTCACAGATAGTGATGCTAGGATGGTTTTTTGGACGCTCAGAATAAAATTTCTTAAAATTTTTAACATGGCAACCTTCCCTGATGTAGGCCGCGAAGAGGGAGCTCTATTCTCGAGAGCACAGATTGTGGGATATTTTTGGTTACCTATGAGACCTGAGTGATAGGGAGCAAGATTAGCTATAGGACATGGGATTGTGGTACATTGCTTATGTAACACCCATGCAAACACACCTTGGGATGATGTCAACACTTGTCGAGAGATGGCACAGTGAGACCTCATCCTTCCACCTTCCTATTGGCTAGGCCACCATCACCCTAGAGGATGTGTGGCGCATCCTTATATTTTTTATTCATGGTCAACAAGTTATTTTTGATATCGATTCTAGACGAGATGCCTACTTTCATCCTCGCCATAGATGAGGCTATGTTTTTTGAGGGCCAGATTGAGCTGGAGTGCCATAGGACACTCATATCACCATTTCGTCTAGTGGTTGTAGTGATCATCTCAGGTCTCAATGCCCCAAATCGATGAGGCCAATGGTTTGTGATAGGCTAGTCCATTTGTATAAGGGCCTATTCTTCTAGCCTCCCTTTACAGGGACTTACACGAGTACATCTACCTTGATGGTAGAGCACTTGGAGTAGGTGTCACAGTTCTTCACATGTGGGCATGGGAGAAAATTGTCGTTCTTCAGTTGTGAGTCATTGCAGTGCCAATGGGGCTTGATGACCCCCTAGTGTGGCATCAGTGAGGTGGTGTGTCCTTTACACACATGGGTGAGCATGAGATTCCTCACTGGAGGAGGGTCCTAGATGATATGTAGGTTTTTACATGGTGCTCGTACCTTGGTCACCCTAGATGGGCTGACGATGCACAATATATATTCTTTACCCACCAGGATCACTTTATGTAGGGGTGAGCACATATGATGGTCAAGAGATACCTACTAGGGCGAGTCCAATGTTAGTTTGGCTAGCCACAAGACTAGCCAAATGATGAATATGTGGCCATATTTTCTCACACTATATCATAGGGTTCGTGGGGGCGATACATTCTTGCCTCTGAGACAGTGGACAACTTCAAACAATTGGTGGTCCATCCGTGGGTATATGATTAGGGACCCATAGATCTAAGTGTGGCATAGGCTACAAAGATTAGTTTTAGCCACCCCTATGATTGATAGTTCCAGGCGCACCCTCTGCTTGGAAGAGATCGAGGGGGAGAGGGGGAGGAAGAGGATGAAGAGATGGTGAGTGGCAGGATTAGTCAGTCAGGGTTCCAAGTCAGCCGGTCCAGGCTAATGTTCATATGTAGGATCAGGACCAGGGGCTAGCCAGGTAGTAGGATTAGGCAGATGCACCACCATGAGCTAAGGATGAGGATCAACCTCATGTATAGCCTGCATGAACACAACCATCAGGATAGCCAGATCCTCAAGATGCACTGATTGCATAGCTATAGGCTCATATTCAAACCTTGATGGTGGAGAGGGATCAAGCCAGGGTTGAGAGAGACCAGGCCATTTTGCAGAGGTAGGCTGCAGAGCTATAGGCTACCATAGAGATGAGCCGGAGACAACAATTGGAGAGCGTGGTGGCCTCCTCCTCTTAGAGCATAGTGCCTCTTCATTCTTACAAGAGGCCATCTAGGAGGCAAACTATTATTGCCTGCATTATCATCAGGCTATACCCAGAGCAGAGTGGGCCCTAGATTACTCGTATTAGACTAGCCATAGATCGATAGAGGGTCGTGGCGATAGAGGTGAGGGTAGAAAATAGGAGGGTTAGGCCTCATTTTGATTGAGATATCATTTTTCATGCCATATGGGCTCAGTTTTGATAGCCTGATGGGCATTTTTGTACTTATTGACACACATGTACATTGATCTGATTATTTTGTACTATGACAGTTACCCGATGATGATATATATGAGATGATGATGTTGATATGATGTGTATCATTTATTTATGCATGTATGGATGGTTCTATTTATATAGGCTATGCAATAAT
The DNA here is from genome assembly GCA_007258455.2 of Sequoia sempervirens. Classification (NCBI taxonomy): domain Eukaryota; kingdom Viridiplantae; phylum Streptophyta; class Pinopsida; order Cupressales; family Cupressaceae; genus Sequoia; species Sequoia sempervirens. The sequence continues at coordinate 20,674 of VDFB02347495.1, forward strand.
GTTATGGTGTTATGATATGTATATATGGATGCATTTCTTTCTAATGATGTATGCATTATTAATAGATCTATGTTAATATATGATATGCAAATGGATTTATATGATATGTGATATGGATGGATGATATGTACATTTTGATGATGATGTAATTTATATGATGTTTTATGTATTTTGATGCAAATGATATGATATGTGATATGAGATGGATGATTTAATATGCAAAATGATACAGAGATGATTTATTGTGCATACATGAAATGATATGTGAATCATGATTGGAAATTCTTTTATAAAATGATTATGGATGGATGTATGCTTTTAATGTAATAGATTTTTATGTTCCTATTATGCTTTGAATGTTTTTACTGGTATGAAATGATTTATGCTAAAATGTTTGTGATGTGGTTATTTATGAGATGTTCTATATGATATGGATGAATGATGGATGATATGTATGTTTTTATGATTATGTATGTTGTAATTTGAATGCAATGGTCATGCTCTATATGATATGTATTGATGTTGTAAATGGGATGGTTTTAAGATGCTGAGAATAACAAATATATATTATCGTAAACATGTTAAATGATTGTGAGATGTATGTGATGCATTTATTGTGATGTGATGTAATATATGAAATGATATGCTAGTGCAAAGTAGTATGATGATGCTTTATGTTATGAAAAATGAATGTAATTTGAGAGATGACTTTATGATGTTTATGTGATGTGAATGTGTATGCTTATAATGCAATGGATTATCCATAATTTTCTTGTTCCTATTATGTTTGATTATGCAGTAGATGATTATGAAATGTTTATGCAAATGATTTTTTTTATGATATGGTTTATGTGATGAATGCAATGTGATGAAAAATAGATGTAATGTGATGAAAAATGCTTATAATAGCACATTTATATGATTCTAGAGATGCAATGCTTATGTTTCCTATATGATATGTTATGCAAATATGCTAATTATTTGTGGATGCAAGATCAATGATGGTGATGATTAACTATCATAGTACCTTGGTAGCATGAAGAGCAAGAAGGGATGAAAGAAGAGGAGAAATTTCAACAAGACATAAGATGATGAATATGCAAATGATGATGACTACTTGCTAAGGAGTTAGGATTTTCAAAGGGCCAATTTCCTTATGTTTTATAACACACGTGGTATGATGCATCAAGGTATAGAGAACTAAGATGGCATTGTACCTAGTGTGATGGACTTTGACTTGAAAAAATAGATAGTAGTATTCTTGTTCACACCTGACATACAAAAACCTTACTAGGGTACATTTTAGGTACTTCAAATATCTTGCACAAAAACATAGGAAGGAAAACCTTCTTATGTGGTAAAAAAAATATCTAAAACACCCTTTGTACACACCTAAATAAAGCAAGTATTCATTGAGGTTATTTTACAAGATTATCCAACAAGCACAACAGACAAAAGATAATGCTCATTGCCCCATTCCTATTTCTCTAAATCCTCTATTCAGATATCATCGAGAGGTCCTTGGAATGAGAAGAATAAGATAAGTTAAAAGATAAAGATAAAGTAAACAAATAAGCTAATGTTCTTCAATACTGCTAACCAAAAGGGAATGTGTTTTCAAGGATAAAAATCAAAACTATTGCCAAAAGATAATGCCCATTTTAGGAAGGATACATCCTAAGACATGTTAGTGGATGGTGACATGTCATTTCATTCATCCAAAGTGTTCTTTCTGATAAATAATGCCCATTGTAGGAGGGATACATCCTAGGAAATGATGTTATCAGATGATTGAAATGTGATTGATTGGATGATAGGTTATTGACCAAAGAGTTAACCAACTTGTTTATGCATTGACTTAAACCTGAGACTTGACGTTTTGAGTTTTCACTTTTAACTTGCTAGACCTGTTTCCAATTGTTTCAGCAAAGGTTGAGGATGATGGTCATTTATTATGAGTGATGTTATTGCAGGTGAAAGCGAGATGATACAGATGGATTTTTTCAAATATTTGGATGTTTTTCGAGTTTTGCAATGTTTTGATGCTATTTTTGGTATTTTTTGAGATTTTCAAATATATATTTTTTTATTCTAATGTTTTTGGGGTTGGCTGAGATTTTGACCAAGAGACTAACCTAAGAACCTATCCTAGGGGCCTTGGGAGCTGATCAACAGATTATCCTTTCCTATGTTATACACGCAAAGAACACATAGTTCGACTGACGACTTGACTGATTTACAGATGAATATATACATGATGAAATGTCAGTTTATTATGATGGACTCCTAAAGGATTGACCTAAGTGTCTCGGGGGATGATCAAAGATCAACCTTGCCTACGTTCAAGGCTTAGAGATCCGTAGTTCGACAAGATGGCTTTTTTTTTTGACTTTTTAATTGACTTTTTGACTTATTTTTGGATTTTGATATGTTTTGAATGTTTTTTAATTTTGTGATTTTTTAATGTTTTTTTGGGTTTTTTTGGATTTTTGGATTTTTGATGTTTTTGATTTTTCTAAATTTTTTGACATTTTTTGGATTTTCTAAGATTTTAGGACTTCAAGAATATACACGAATCTGATCCGATGAGAACATGCCCCCAGGATGATGCAATAGACTACTCCGATAAAGGTAGGACAAACTGACCTTAGGAATGGGCTGAGTAATACTAGGAGGGATCATTATATGAACACAGGACCAAACTATGGTGCAGATGCGCGTGGATGAGTGATGGATGGTGATTCAAATGTGATGGATGATGGAAATGTAATGGATGGATGATGTAGAACAAGTTGTAAAGATCCTGGTGGATGGAAAGTGCTTATTTACTCAAGGCATCTATTTGCCAGGTTTTCATCAAGGTACTTGCCCAAAGTGCCACTAAAGTGGTTTTCATTAGAGGATGTTTTTTCTCTTTCTGTTTTTAATCTTTTTTTTTTGAATTTTTTTTTTTGTCACCAAGATGCCTATTTTCTAGGTTTTCACCAAGGTAACCATTTCTTTAGGACATTTTCTATTTTTTTTGGATTTTTTGGTTCCATACCTTGAAAGATTAGGCATAAATTTTTTTGAGATGAGAGTTGTTTATGGGCTCTTGTAGAGGTTCCATTTTGGGTGTTAATAACTGATATGCCCCTGACTTATAGCTTGATGTGATACCAAATGGTCCCAACTAGTTGGGTTCAAATTTTCCTTTGTTGTTTGGATTTGGGACATTCTTCTGATTCTCCTTTAGTACCAGTTCTCCAACTTGGAATGTCCTGCTTCTAATTTTCTTGTTATAGCTCCTCTTGAGTCTATTTTGATAAACTTGGAAATGATTTAAAGCATCTATACATTGCTCATCTAGTAGCTCCAACTCATTTAGTCTTGATACTCAATACTCTTCATCCGTTATGAGGTTTTGAAATGATATTCTTAGTGACGAGAGCTCGATCTCAATGGGGAGTACTACTTTTTATCCATAGACCAGAGAGAAAGGGGTGGTGCCAAGTGGTGTACGAATGCTAGTTTGGTAGGCCTAGAAGGTGAGATTGAGTTGTAGATGCCAGTCACGACCTGCATCATTGACTATTTTCTTGAGGATTTTCAAAATGGTTTTATTAGTGGCCTTTGCTTGCCCATTGCCTTGGGGATAGTATGGGGTGGAGAAGCGATGTTAGATTTTGAATTTTTCACACAAGTCACAGAAATCTTGATTCTTGAATGGTGTCCCATTATCTGAGATAATGGCTTGTGGGACACTATAGCAGAAAATGAGATAGTTTAGGATGAACTTTATTATCTACTTCCAAATTATATATGTCATGGGTATGGCTTCCATCCACCTGGTAAAGTACGTAGTGGCAGTTATGATGAACTTGTGGTCATTAGATGAAGTGGGAGTGATTTTTCCAATGAGATCGAGTCCGCATTGTGAAAAGGACCATGGTATGATGATGGGATGAAGTTCTTGAGCTGGAGCATGGATGAGGTCCCCATGCTGCTGACATTGTAGACACCTTCTGATGTAGTCATGTGCTTCTCTTTCCATTGTAGGCCTATAATATCCCATCCTCAAAAATTTCTTGGCTAGGGTCATTCCACTCAAGTGTGAACCACATATGCCATTATGCACCTCAGTTAAAGTGGTCAATGCCTCCTTAATGTTTAAAAAACATAGTAAGGTTCCTTCTATGCTCCTACAATACATGGTATCTCCTAGGATGACGAATCAAGATGCCTTTTTGAAAAAGGTTCATTTTAGGATTAAGGGTAAGTCAGCAAGTATGACACCTATTCACAGGTAGGTATAAATGTCATGGTACTAGGGATCACTGGGACCAACAATTTCATAGAAAAATTCCAATTCTAGTACCTCGAATGAGGGCACAAGAAGCTTCTCTACCAAGAATTCATGTTTTAGGATGTTACAAGGGATGTCTAGTAGGGATCCAATTGTTGCCATGGCATCTGCTGCTCTGTTGTTTTCTCTGGGAATCTGCTCAAATGTGATCTTGATAAAGGATTCCTTGAGAGTCTCCACTAGTTTCTTGTATGGAGTGAGCTTATCATCCTTAGTCTGGTACTCACAGTTCACTTGGTTTATTATCAGCTGAGAGTTTATGTATACTCTAAGGGCCATGATGTCCCACTGCACTACTATTATGAGACCTATGGTTAAAACATCATATTATGTAATGTTATTAGTGCAAGGAAATGCCAATTTATAGGACCTTGGTATGTAGTCCCCTTGTGGGGTGATAAAGAAGACACTAGCTCCTAATCCATGTTGCATGTATGAGCCATCAAAGTAAAGTTTCTAGTGGTCGACTATGTTAAGATTGAAGATGGATTCGTCTAGAAACTTTGAGATGAGAGGATTCTCTGAATAGATTGGTGGTTCTGCAAGTTGATCTATGATGACTTGGCCTTTGATTGCTTTTCGTTCCACATATTCAATGTCATACTTTGATAATATCATGACCCATTTTTCCATTCTTCTAGTGAGCATTTCCTTTGACAGTAAGTACTTGAGAGGGTTTATTTTGGTGATGAGTTTTATTTTGTGTGCCAACATGTAATGTCTAAATTTTTGTGAAGTGAACACTATTGCTAAACATGCTTTTTTGATGAATGAGTAATTTAACTCTTGCCCAACCATTGTCTTGTTGATATAATATATGGCCCTTTTTGTCCTATTTTTGTCATGTTGAGCTAGGAGAGCTCCAAGGGCTATTGTTGTTGCTGACACATAGAGAATTGGTGGCATTAGGATGGGTGGTGTAAGAAAATATTCTTTGATCTTATTGAAGGCTTCTTCACACTTGTTATCCCATTTGTACCCTACTCCCTTGTGAAGTAGGTGAGAGTATGGATTCTGTTTATCTACCAGATATGCTATGAATCTTCAGATGGACTGAGCCTTCCTTGGAGACCTCTTAATTGTTTCAATATTTTGGGTGCCTCCATCTCAAGGATTTCTTTTACCTTTGATGGATCTACCTCAATACCTCTCATTGACACTATGTTTCCTAGAAAATTTCTTGATTGTACACCTAAGACACACTTCTTTGGATTTAATCAGACCTTGTATTCCTCCAACCTGCCAAAAATAGCACTTAGGGTTGCTATGTGATCCTTCATCTTTTTGGATTTGGCTAGTATGTCATCGACATAATATTTGTCAGTTTTATGAATCATGTCATGTAATATTAACATCATGGCTCTTTGGTATGTTGCTCTTGCATTCTTCAAGCCGAATGGCATCATATTCCAGTAGTAAGTTCGCAATGGACAAGTGAAGGCCATTTTATGTTGGTCTTCTTTAGAAATCATTATCTAGTTGTATCCTGAGAAAATATCCATTAAGGAAAGAATTTTGTGTCTCGCTATCATATCTACGATCACATGAATGTTGAGCAACAAGAAGTCTTCTTTTAGACATGCTTTATTTAAGTCCCTAAAATTTGTGTAGATTTTGATGCCCCCGTAAGGTTTTGAGACAAGAACCAGGTTTGACACCCATACTGGATAATCTATTGGTCAAATGAATCCTACATCTAATAGCTTCTTTCATTCTATTTTGACCAGTAGGGCAATCTATGGGTGCATTTTCCTGAGATTTTTTCTAACGAGCTTTGCTTTAGATTATACCGCTAGGTGATGAACTACAATTTCTAGATCAAGCCCTGTCATGTCTATGTAGCTCATGAAAAATTTACCTATCTCTCTCTCAAGAAGGTTGCTAGGAGTTATTTTTCTTTTGACAGTAATGATTCTACATAGAATGTGATGTGTGGGGTCTCCTCTGTTCCTAGATTAACTGGATTGCACTTTTTTGCTAGGATTGCTGATTTTTCCCGATGAAGAGATCTGAAAGGAAGATTGAATCCCCCATCCTCAGGCACCTCAGAGTGGTTTTCACCATTGGATGTGTCCTTTCTTTTTACTTTTTTCATGTTAGAGATTGCCACAGTGTGGTTTTCACTCAAGGACTTAGATATTATTCTTAATTTCTCACTTTTGTGACTGAGGGATTCAATCATTTCCCCATAGTATGTGTGTGTATCTAGCTCAATGATGAATCTTTCTTTGTGATCCCCACATGGAATGCTATCCTGTAGTCCCATAAATTCTGAGAGCACCTCGTCATTTTTGAACGTGTCAAGAATTGGTGGTCCTCGTTGATCATAATCGATTAGTTGGGGGTAAAATAGGCGGATTTCATGATTTTGATGGTCTGAGTCAAAAGATAATGTGCTAATCATGAGAAGGGTGGTATCCTCGAAGAGCCTAGGTGGTTGATTATGGGATCCTTCTAGCACCAAATGTACAAACCTAGATCCTAAACCTATAATAACATAATAAACAAACAACAAATTAGATTTGAATGCAAGATAGCATGTAGATTCCTCAAGAAATTGATTTAAATTGCAAAGGAGAGAGGGAATGATATGAAGAATATAACAAAACTTAAAACATATCAAATCTTATTCTAAAGAAAAGCAAATTTTCAATCTCTTGAGGGAATTGGTGCCAATTTGATGTGAAAATTGGCCCTTTCCCAACTCTAATGATGCAATGGTTATTTGATGATGAAAGTTGATCCACTTTGATGAAGAGTGATGAATGCTCCAAGATAAAAACCTACATAACCTAGCTACAAATTTGAAAGTATGGATGAAGATTGCTAAATATTTGAGCATAGTAAGTTTACTCAAATTGTGGATTCCAAATATAATAGTGATGAGGATGCAGCTCGGGGCTTAGAAAATAACCCACAAACAAGAGAATAATTTTATTAATTAGAAAATGGAGCTTCTTACATGCAGAGGATCTTAAATCCGCAAGTTCTACAACACATGCAAGTTACAGAAAGCTACAGAATCACCCTTTCGCAATATGCGAGCTTGTCCCCAAAAAGTTACCCAAAAATTAGAAACCAGCCCATAAATAGAGCTCCTCTTTAGTTTGGAGCCAAAACAAGGTTCAAATTTTGAGTTTAGGCGGTTTGGCGCCGAAAATTACAACAAAGTTCAAATTTCAAAAGAACATTTGCAATTTATCTTCTAAAAGTGTGCCAACTTCGAGGGGCCATAACTTTTGATCGAGACTCCATTTGCAAACCATTTGAACCATTGGAAAGGTCTCGAAGTCAAGAATGTGCTAAAAATTGCTATGCCAATTTTGGAAAGTTTCAGGGCCATTCCAGGAGCTCTAAGTGCCTCAAATCCAACTCAGAAGATTTTTAGGTGCAAATCTGGGAAACTAAAGCTGTAATATCTTTCAACCCAGGAATAGAAAATAAAATGCCAGTGAGATTTCATTATGATGAAAGGGGTATCGAAAATGTAAAATATCTAAAAATTGAAAATTGAAATTT
>VDFB02347496.1:0-22821 GCA_007258455.2 Sequoia sempervirens
ACCCACTTAGGTCTTTTGGAAGGTGGATAAGGATAAGTTCCAAGGCATATTTTCTTATTTTCTTTAGAAGTTGAAGTTTCAACAATATTGTTAATGGAGTTAGACAAGGGAGTTTCTAAAATGTGAACATTTTGACTTATAATAACACATCTCTTTCAGGGATCATAAAGTATAATTTTTTTGTTATAGATCCCATACCTAATAAGAATAAATTGAGCAGATGCGAAATCAAGTATCTTTTTTGTCTAAGGATAAGGACAGACGCGAGACTCCCAAATATTTTAAGATGAGAGATATTAGGTTTTTTATTTGACCTTTTTTTATTGGAATTGAAAGACGTAAGGATTTTGTGGAAAAATTTATTTAAAATATATAATTGTATTCATTGCTTCAACCCAAAATAATTTAGGTGTATTAAAAGAGTGCATCATAAATCTAACCATTTCTAAGATGGTTTGATTTTTTCTTTCAGCCATCCCATTTTGTTGGGGAGAATAAGGACATGTTAATGGTAATTGCATCCCACATATTGCATAAAGTTATCAAAATATGTGTTAATGTATTCAATGCCATTATATATTTTAAGAATTTTAATTTTATGATTAGACTAATTTTCAACTAGGGTTTTTATTTTGTAAATTAACAAAGAACTTTATTTTATTTTTAATATCCCCAAATCATTCTAGAATAATCGTCAATAATATAAGGGAATATAGAGACCCCTTAAGTGAAGAAACCTAAAATGGCCCCATTAAATCACTATGAAGTAATTCTAATATTTTGGGTTAAATTTTATTATGATTTTTTAAAAGGGTCATATATGTTGTTTATCTAGGAGACACACTTTACAGTTTTTTAAAGCATTTTGACTTATTATTTTTATAGGAATTGTAGTCATTTTTAGAATGAGTAGATGGCATGAGAAACCTTGTTTTTGTTCTTTATCTTTTTGAATTGTTTTAATCTTTTGTTGACTTAAAAAGGATTCTAATACTTTTTTCTTGGAATCAAAATTTGTCATAACCTACTCTTCTTGAATAAGAAGGGTATAGAATGTTGATAAATCAAGAAGATCATCTTCATTTTGATATTTAAAATTTAAAATTTAAATAAAATTCTTAAATCTTCCATGAATATTATTTTTTGTTATAAAACATAGAGTTTATCTTTTATCAAGTCACACTTGCATCCATCCAATTGAAATTTTATGTTTTTAACTTTTGCAGGGTAACTTCTTATTTTTTATCTCTTTTCATTGGAAATGTAAACAACTATAATATTACTTAAATAATTTTTCAAAGCTTAGATCCTTCATGCATGGATTCTAATAAGTTTTAAGCTTCAAGTGAATCTAGGTTTCCAATATGTAATAAAAATTCATCACTAATACTTTTTAATAAGATTGATAATGTTTCGAATGATCTACTATTACAGGAATTTAAGCAATCATAATTTATATTTCTACCTATACATTGCTTTTCTTTACTATTGATAATGGTCCATAAGTTCCTAGCCATGAATTCTACATTTATTCCAATTTGCCAAATAGAGTAGTAATATTTTTAGATTTATTGTAATAAGCAAAGATATAGGTTAGTTTATATTGTTCGGTTAAATAGCAACAAAAAATAAATAAATAAATAAATCATATGAAAAGTACGTTGGCCATTTTTCTTTTATGACAATAGTGTTATCATTGTTTTACAAGTTTTTACATTGTTAGAAAAAAAATATATTTTAAATAATAAGGTATTGAAATAGCATTATTCAATTATACTTAGAAAAACTAAATTTAACACGAGAAAAATTGACATGCTATAGTCTATAACTGTGTGTTGAATAGTTTGAGTAAAATTTTTGTGCATATTAATATTTCCATTATTTAAAGATGTCTTTGATACCACGATAAAATTTTAAAAACTTTAAATTATGATAATAATTAAATTATTTAAACAAAAAAGCAAAAATAGAATTTACACAATACAACCAATATTGGTAAAATAAAACTCACAAATAACATCTAAATAATGTAAGAACACATTCACAAAATTCTATATAAAAGATATAGACCAAACCTGGGGAACACTTCTCCAAAACTTCTAGTGCCTTCCTTTTAGGTGCAAATTTCCAAATTCTTTTCCAAAATAATGTTTTTTCAACTTATTATTGCGAGAAGAACCCTCCCTTAAGTATAGGAAGAAGGGATGGTTAAATACCTCAAAGGATAGTTACTAAACCCTTTCAAAGAAACCTTTTAACAATTAATAAATTAAAGACTATTTTATTGCATTAATTTATTAATTGTTGTAGAAAGTAAATTAAATTAAAGCATAACTAAGAAAAGGGACTTGACCCCTAATAACATTATGTTCTAACAACTTTGAACTTGTATTTATGTCTCTTATTTTACTAACAAATTTGATCAACATCACTAAGATCAACAAGATGTAGGAAAAGTTCGCGTATGATATCCATACGCAACAAAGATGATGTTAGCATCTACCACTTGAAACTTATAAGAAACCGAATAATAATATACCTTAAACAACCTCTAGTTCTAATGGCTTCTTTGTTCTCTAATTTCCTAAATAGTTGCCTTCATCAAAAAGGTTAATTTATTGGCATAGTTTCTTGATCAACACACCCTACATGGATTACAAATTAAAAATTACTCTTGTAATCTCAAATTACTCTTATAACACATAAGGCCCTACATTTATGTCACAATCTAGTTTGTGAGCCATTATGGAATTGTTGGAGGTATGGTGAAAATGGTGTTGCCTCAAATAATTGAGACACCAAAAAATTGTCATCTTCAACATCTTTGCTTGTTCCTACACCACCCTAAAACTTGAGAATCTAGAAGGCTTATCTTTGGCATTTGTACTTGTTCCTACACCTCATCACAATACTTGAGACTCCAAAAGACTATTATCTTTGGCATCTTTTCTTGTTCCTACACCTCACCCCAATACTTGAGGCTCCAAAAAGGCTATTATCTTTGGTGTCTCTTGTTCCTACACTTCACCCAAATACTTGAGACTCCAAAAGGATATCACCTTTGGCATCCTTGTTTGTTCTTACACTTTTCTTTGGCCATGCTCCTCTAATATTGAAATGCACAAGGACTCCCCCACACCCTTGTTTTACTTGCAACACATAATGCTTCTATATTTCAACTTAGTGTGCTTGAAAATGGCAAAGACAAGTTGTTAAGTTCTTTTAACAAATTCACTAAAGCAAAAATATGTTACCCTAAAACTCCTTTTATAAACAATTCTACATTCATTACACCCACCTACAAACATTTATAATGCCCTTAGGGTGGGTAGAAGCGTCTCTTCACACTCATCACAACTACATCTAATGTCTTTGTCATCAATTCTCTTCTAACACTACTATCACTTCTAACATCCTTATTCTTGTGTAGAGCTAAACCTTTCAAGTATTTATAGGCATTTTATTTCCTCTTCTATATTTCAACTTAGTGTCCTTAAAAATGGAAAAGACAAGTTGTTAAGCTCTTTTAACAAATTCACTAAATCAGAATTATGGTGTCCTAAAACTCCTTTTATAAACAATTCTACATTCATTACACCCACCTACAAACATTTATAATGCCCTTAGGGTGGGTAGAAGCATCTCTTCACACTCACCACAACTACATTTAATGCCTTTGTCATCAATTCTCTTCTAGCACTACTATCACTTCCAGCATCATTATTCTTATGTAGTGCTAAACCTTCCAAGTATTTATAGGAATATGATTTCCTCCATGTCCATTTAGTTTCTCTTGCACAACTAAGCTTATCACTTTGTTTATGTAGGTTCTCTTGCACAACCAACTTTGATCACTTTGTTTATGTAATTTCTCTTGCACAACCAACTTTGCTCACATTGTTTAGTACAAAATTGCTCTTGAACTCATTACTTCACAATATTATGTATGTCACTTCTTTCAGTTATCCTTGTGTTGACTTGTCTTCCTATGTCTTCCCACCTCACTCCTATCTCCATCTATTTGCTCCCCCTTTGGCATAAAACCATTTGTCTCCAATTGGCACCAAGCCTAGATACATTAGCATTCTTCACACTATCTTTCTAATAAATGCAAACTCCTCTCATCTTGACTACACAATTATCTTTATTAATTATCAATTTATAAACATTTATTTTGAAAATAAAAACCAATTAGTCATTTTATCTAATAAGGCTCTCTCTTAGATCACAACCAAGAGTATCACTTCCCTTTGAAAATGCATCCTTGAGGTTGCATCATGTCCAAGCCTTTGTAGCCTCATCCCTTTTAAATTGTTCTTTTATGAAGAGAGGTGTCTACATTCTTTCATCTATTAACTTCTTCCATCCATTTTAATTTCTTATTTCTTCTCAATGTCATTTTTCCTTTAGTGCCCTTCTATTCTCTTCCTCCACACAATTTCAAACTTGTTTTGATTAAGGTAAGCAATGATTTTGAAAGGGCCCTAAACCTTGTACAAAAAAACTAAAGAATAAAGAAAGTAATAAACTAGATTCCCGACCTATTACAAGACTATCGAATTCTTTGAAACAAAGCAACCAACACATTGTCTCGAAAAGGGGCAAAATGCAAACATGTAACGCTTATCACACATCCTAAATGACATTTTTTCATCATCAACATCATTAACACTTAATATCATTGTATTTCACATCATTTACATCAAAAACCCTAATTTCTTCTATTAATTGAATAATCTTTAAATTATTTAATTAATTCACTATTTCATCATTTATCTAATATTTATTCCTTCTGATTAATCAAATAACATCAATTACTTAATTATGTTGCTAATTTACCCTATTCTTTTAAATCAATTAAATTATTATCACTTAATAGTTTAATTAAATCACTTTCCCCTTTCTAAACATGAATAGTTAAATTAATTATTCAAACATCATTCAAAAAGGTCAACAAACAAATACAACCTTATTTGTTAAAGTCAAACATGAATTGCACGTTCAACTCAAAAATGTTAATTAAATATTCATTTAATTAATTATCATCACCCCTTTATACCATAAGGCAAGGCAAAACAAGCCCAAGTTGATTAGATAGAGCAAAGAAACAACACAACCAAAAGAGAGGGACAATAGCATCCAAAATGGGAAGAACAACAACAAACAAATGATAGAGTTGGGACCCTTGGGTCCCATTTAGACAATACTGGCCTAAAATAGGTTGACCTCTTGCTCAACACTCGAGCATGAGTTTTGGGAAGTGATAAAGGAGGACCTTTCTTCCTCCTTACAATAGTCCAAGAGACATTAGCATCCAAATTCATAGAACAAGTCGTAGTAGGGGATATTCCCCCACTAAGAACCCATCAATACGCAATGAGAGAACCAAGGAATGGCAAGGTGAAGGGGGGCCATCCACCACATGAATAGTCTAGAGTTGGTCCAAAGCCAAGGGTAGATCGAGCTATGTGATTAGGGCAAGAGGTACCCCAAGAGGGTCTAAGGGACACGTCATAGCTATGCCAAAAGCAAAGGATTTGTCCTCATCCTGAGAGGAGTCATTTGACGAAGAAATAGGAGCATAAATAGTTAAGTGATCTTCATTAGCATCATTCCACCACATAGCAAAGCCCTTGCGACATGAGAGGACAATTCGTAGCCAAGTGCCCAATGGAGAAGCGTTGATGACCTCTAAAGGGGAGGCCCTCATAATCTAAAGGTTGAGTCAAAAGTTTATCCCCAACCATCAAAACCACATCCCTATGAAGAGGCTTGGATATGTTAATATCCACCAAAATGCAAGCAAAAGTATATTGTCCCATGTAGAAAGTGGAATAATTGACTTTCAAGAAGCGACCAATAGAGTTGTTTATTGCCTCATAGCATGAAACTTCCCAAAACTACAAAGGGAGGTTTGAGAGTCTAACCCACACCAAACGCACATTTAGTGGTTCAATAAGAGGGTTAAAAGAGGTTGACCAAGGCTTAATAGAGAGAGAGTACTCTCCCCAAGCCCACAGGTTATACCCAAAACCACATTTATGTCCTTAGAAGAGGCAAAGGAGGCAATGAAAAAACCTTTAGCACAAGGAAAGAGTTCAATCCTACCTATCACAAGAGGCCTCCAAGAATTCAACACCAATATGTGAAGAGTGGGAAGAAAAGACCAAAGATCAAAAAACATATACACCAAACCCCTACGATTGTAGAAATCCCCATGTTCCACCATATTCTAGCCACGAACCACCACTAGAGATGATTTGGCACAAAAAATAGGACGAGATTTCTCCCTCAAAGGCCAAGCAACACCAAAACCAACTACTTAAACAAAGCTACGTACACTTACAACAAAAGCAAGCACCAAGGGGGAGGATAACCAACATTCTCATCACGAGGAGTTAGGGGCAAGTTTAACCTTAGGCATAGGCACGAGCGCGACAACACTAGAGCCACATCCAAGCTTGGTAGAAGGATCTCGTGCCAAAGAAGCGACGTAAAGCCTAAAGAACCCCCAAACAGGTCAAGGGTGCAACAAGAAACCCGAAATCACTTGAAGATGCACCAACAAGCAACACAAAGAACAATGAGAATAAGTTTTTTTTTAAAGCGTGCCAACGAAACCAATAATGATCAAGAGTGCAAAAGAGGGAATCGAGAGTGCCTCCAGGATATTTTGAAGCGAGAACTGGTTTTTTAAAAGCGAGTCAACGAAACCAATGGTGATTACGAGCACAAAAGAGGGAAACTTGTTACCTAAGCCTTCATGAATCTCATACATGTCAATAGTTGGTTCTTGGGCAACAAAAGACGTGTCTCCCTATTGTAATAATAGGGAATCATCAACTTACTGAGGGCATTTATGTCCTCAAAGTGACATTGAAAGGGGGGAATGAAATCAAAAACAAAATGAAAGGTTATATTTTCCCTTTTGCTTTGTGAGTATGTTCAAGTCACCATCCCAAAGAATAATGTCCCTTTCACCATCAACCTAACAACTAGCAAGAGCCTTCAATACTTATAGTTATAAAGTATAAAATCAAAAAATTGCAATACAATAATTAGCTCTAATTGCTTTCAAAACTTATATCCTCTCCTTCACATAATTTGCTCTTTCTTGTTGACACTAATGCATATGCATGTCCATTTCAACAATCCAGAATGGTTACTAAAAACATATATAATTCAAAAACTTTAATAAGATGTAAAATTCTATAAGCATTGTCTCCCTTAACCACATGAGGAAACACTTCAAGCCGAGTTAAGGCATGCTCACAACCATCTCTAAAGTCTTCTATTGTAACATAAATGTTACCTAGAAAATTATTTATAAGAGAAAATAAAACTTGAACAAAATTAAATTTGAGAAAAAAATATGATACTTGATTTATACATAGACAATTATACCCACTCTAATAAAAACAAAAACTTTTGTTGATTTTTACCAAATATTTTTTCATCTTGAAATAATGGAAATGTAAATCAAGACCAACCAAATTATTTTTAAACCTAAACAAACAACAACCTTCAAATAACCTTCAAATGTATATCTAAAAGATATCAAGAGATTAATTTTTTTCTATATTAAATTTGTTATGTAGTATCATAAATTACTTCATCATTTGCAGCTATTATGAATTAATCCAAACTGGAATTTGTATAATTATGTGCATTTCTCTAATTAACTTGAAATAATATAAGAAATGTATTTTCTTTTACAATATCTACATAAAATATTTTTTAATATTTATCTAAACTACTACTTACATGCTTTAACACATACATAGATAAAAGATAGATTTGAAAAAAACATAAGGCATTAATCATTTTAGCTTTTACTTATAAAGTTATTTTATTTTAGACATTATTTTACTTTTATCTTTATTGAAGAACTATTTTATTTTTTAATAGTAATGCAATTGACCATAGAAACCATACACGAGTTCTCAACACATTAAAACAAAAATCTTTTCAATTTTTACTTCATGAATTCAGAGGTATATCTACAAAGCTATTTTACATCTAAACACATTAATCATTTTAATTAAAGAATTATTTTAAATCTAAACAAACTAAAACCTTCAAATGTATATCTAATAGACGTTGAGAGATATACATTTTCGCTCATATTAAACTTATTATATATTAACATATATTACTTCATCATTTAAAACTATTATGAATTAATCTAAATTGAAATTTGTATAATTATGTGTATTCCTCTTAAATTTAAATTTAAGAGATATAAAAAATGCATCTTCCTTATAACAGTTATATAAATATCAATTTTTAATATTTATCTAAATTACTACATACATGCATGACACTTATATTCCTCTTAAATTTAAGAGATATAAGAAATGCATCTTCCTTATAATAGTTATATAAATATCAATTTTTAATATTTATCTAAATTACTACATACATGCATGACACTTACATAACTAAAAGACAAATTTTAAAAAAAAACACACATCAATTATTTTAACTTCTACTTGAAATTTATTTTCATTTAGATATTACGTTACTTAATCTTTTATTGAAAGGCTATTTTATTTTTAGCCGATAGGCTATATATGGTGTGAGGTTTCAACCTGAAACCTGTCTCACGCCATCAAACTATTATTGGATTGCCGTTAAACTATGGTGGTTTACAGTCAGCGATCAAATCAAATCAAATTTGGATTTTCAAATCAAATCGGTTTTTAAGTCGGTGATCATTAATTGGCAACCAATATTTTCATTTAGGAGGTCAAAAAGAGGACTTGATCACCAGTTCAGAGTCCTGCAATGGAATCGACAGCCTGAAGGCATTTGAAGGAGCGGTGGAGAACAAGGGCATGCGGAGGAACTGCAATGGGTGGTAAAGCGGTATATACAACTGAAACAAGTGCACACAGTCCATGGCTTTGGCGATCAACCAGTTGAACAAACAAGACCCGAGGTCAAAAAATCGAAGTGCGTGCTCTTTCTAATGATGTACGTCGGGGGGGAAGGCGGTGAAGGGAGGTTGTGAATTCATTTCAGGATTTGGGGCTCGATGCCCTGTATTGCCTGATGGCTGCGATCAATTTGTCAGAATTGGCACTGACCGCGGCCCGGTGACTGGACAACCGAGTGTGTCCGATGCACAAGACCGAGCATTCTGAAACCAAAAGAGGCGTGTCTGGGGATGTGGCGGATCAAGCTGTGGCGGTAGCACCAGCTGCTGAGGGAAAGTGTCGATGCTAGAAAGGGGTTCGTGATTTTTAGGCTCAAGCAGAATAAGTCCGCCAGGGGGAACTCCTCGGTGTCCAACGTTATTGGAGGAGGAGGGTTCAGCATGATTTACAAAGGCAACCTGTCAAACGGGTCGCAGATAGCTATGAAGCAGTTCAAGGACTTGACGACTATTTTTTGTTGATTCATTTCTTTGAATAATCTCATCAAGAGGACCATCTTGAGCATACCCAGTAATTATAGAATGAATAAAACCATTTGTATTCGTTCATTCTCTCTGTTGTCTCCATATCTACTCAATTTGCTCATGCATGTGAGATTTGATTTCTCCAGTTCAATCCTATTTCAGTTATGCTTCCAACTCTCTGTTGCAGGACAAACTAAAATGATAATTTATATGCCTAATCTCCTTCGCTAGATTTTCACATACAACAGAATTAAAAGTAAGTGTTTTGTTTTCTAGCTATTATTTTCTAGCCATATAAGTTGTATGAAAGACAATTTTTTTATGTATGCTTTGAAATAGAAAAAAATAGTCAATATTGTTGAAGTGTAGTTTTGAGCAGCCAACGAACAGGCCATTCTATTTTTTCTGGTAATCAAAGAGCAGCAGCTCTATGTCTATGTTTGAAGGTTTAATCACTGTAATTTTGAAATATAAATCATTTTTTGTTCATCTTTGTGTTTTATTACTATTATTTCTTCTCTCTATTTCAGTTTCTATGCTCCTCTGTCTCTCTCCTTCAAACCCAAGAACAACAATACATATGCTTTGGAAAGGAAAGAAAAATTCACACAGGATCAGCACTTGCAATCCAAGCCAGGCAGGAAATTTGGTGTCCACAACCGGTCTACAAATTTTGTCGACTACTCTTCTTTCCCACGACCTCCTTGGATGCATCTCAATCAATATCTGCAGATTTGTGTTTTGGGAAGAAATATTTAAATATATGTCATGTTGAAGTCTACATACATGCCATGGGTGAGTTGTTCATAAAAAGTAAAATTCTCTATATTTGACAATGATTAGATCTTTCACTGTTTCATGAGTAAATTTGATCATTTTCACTTATGTTCACAGTTAGCCATTTGGTATGTGGCTTACGAGCTGCATATTTAGGTTAGATCTATAACTTGCATCATGGCAAGATCTTTCATGTTGGCTAGGCTATATATTATTATTCCTAAGTAAACACCATTTAGGGTTTTAACTTTTTGACTTTATTTGCAACCCTTACAAACCTTCAATCTTTAATATTTTTTGCTGCATGGAGTGCTATAGAGTCTGGAAAATATCATTTTGGGCATAACAAGTTCCTGAGTTGACCTTGCAGTAGCTCTTATGTTATGTATTCAGATCAAGCAATGGTTGATCAGGCTACTCGAGGTTATAAATTTCAGGAGGGCCAAATGTTTACCTATTAAAACTATTGTATTGCTATCTCTAATTCATGAATTCTACATTCTTCAATGGGCATCAAGCAACATCCCCATTTCTCTCATGGCAAAGCAATTTCAAGGAATGCCCTTAACAGGACAACATTCTTTCATGACTATTCTTGGAGCCTGTGCTAGCACCTCAATCCCAAGGTAACTTAATCTTCTTTGATGTCAACTTTGCAGATCCTGGGGTGAACCATTTGACCCCTATATATGTCTTGACTTTAATTTTATAATTTCATACATATTGAGTTTTCATTGTTGATTAAATAATTTGGGCTTTTTATTTTTGTTTAGAAGGTGTGCAAAAATGATTTTCAAAGTCAAGGTACCGAAATTTCCAATTTAGTTCAAAATCAAACTCATAATTATGTGTCATTTCAAAGTAGTTCTTAAAAAGAGCACATTGAACCAGCCAATCTACTTCATTTAAGTATGAAATCAAAGGTCATTGTCCATACCTGGAGTTGCGATGAGGAAAAAAGGGCATCAATGCCATCAATAAATATAATGGCTTATCTAACTACCACCACTTGAAATGATGCTTCAAAATTTGAATCCTAAAAAATCTTTTCACTTTCTGCAGCATATAAACTATGAAAGAGACATGCACGATAAGCACAATACCAAATTAGTAGACCTCTTCTCATATAATAAAAGAAATGCATAGGGAAGTTTTAAATTATTTTTGGGTTTAGGGTTTCTCAAGGATTAGGGTTCCACTCATGTCAAGACTCTTGGTTTGTCTAGATAAACTTGTGGGCTTGACAGATCAAAAGCCAGCTTCAATCTCCACAACAATCAAATTTATGCTTTGTTTAGTTTTTCTTCAATTTTTTTTGTTAAGCAATTGTTTAGAAGTGTTGTACAAAATATTTGCTTTATTAGCTGCATCTTTGGATTGTCTTAATCATTCATTTTGGTGGGTGAACACCACAAATATTCAAAATTATAGATATATTATAATCCTCTGCCATTTATGGTACATTGGAAATTAATTGAAACAAGTGTTCCTATGATGATGGCCAAATTTGATACTTTTAATAAATCTTTCCAATTATTGAATGTCAATGTGGAACTGAAGAGACATCTGAGGAGAAAATAATTATAAGTTTTCATTGAGTCTAATGGTATGCTTTTATCTTTTGTTTTTTTAGTTTGAGGGTTTTTCTAGCTGTTTTTATATCTTCATATTTCCACAACAAACAATGTTTTCCTAATTCTGATTATAGCATTAAAAAAGTGGTATTTGACAGTTTATTTCATTTGTTAGAAGATAATTTAATCGTAATCAACCCTCACAAAAATTCATGCTTTAAGAAAAAATTGTCTAACCCTTTTCAGGGGGGAATTTACAGTGATTTATATGTAAGCATGAACCAAGATTTCTATAGCAGATGTTACAGTGTCTTATAAAAATATTTCTTACAACTAAATGTTAGGGTGTTTATTTTCTATAATCTCCCATTGTTAAGTAGTGTTTCGTCCACTTGAGTTACTAGGAAGGTATTGTTTTTTGCTTTGGTGGAATCACCGTTTATCATGATTTTGAAACTCGATTTAGTTTTACTACTTGAGGTCATCCCATTCATAATGATATTGAGTATCACTGATTGTAACACTTAGAGACTGTTTCAAAGAGAAAACAAGCTTTGAAGGATAGAGGGTTAGCAGGGTATACAGTACAATTGTTTTTCCCATCTTCTAAAGTTTTATTTTTGAGATTATGTACCAAAAAAGATATCATGTAATTAGATGAGGTAGAAATTAGCCTTATTTAATTTGTATATTCTGTCGTATGTTTATTTTCATTTTAACAAAACAACAGTTCTTGTACTTATAGAATGTAAGCAAATGTGGATGTTATTTACAGGCTCAAGCAATTATGTTTCTGGCTGGCAATGAAGTCACTCTTTTGGAAACAAAAACACTATATGTTGATGTTCATACCAGCGTCGGTCCTGACTTCCAACCGATATACATTATCATACTTGAATAAATTAGATGATAGTCTTCGACTATCTAATTTATATATGGCGAATTAATGAAGAGGCACGTATTCTTGAGAAGATGAAATTTACTTGAGGCCGACTCCATTTGTTAAGATTATGATTGTTTATTATGGCCGACTTCCTTGAAGAAAACATAATTTATTAATGCCGACTTCTTGCATTTAAAAGTGACGACTTTTGGTTAGAGGTCGACATGATAATTAGAAGAGGTGCATCTCTTCTAATCTGTTGTATATATACTCATTGATTTGTCCACTTCAAGATTCATTCATTTCAGTCTTTATTCTTCATAGTCGAGTTCAGTTCAAGAGCAGAAGATTGTGTTATTAGTTCCAGATTGCTTATTGTTCAAGTGCGAGTTCTTCAAGGCAGTTCGATATCTCTTGAGGCTGTATCTTGTATCAGCGATTTATTATTCTGTGTTGATTGTGTTACATTCTTCTTTGGTGTGCACATTTGGCCTCCATATTGGCTCATTGTAAAAGGAGACTTCCTTGTTGAAATTCAATATATAAGAGCTATATTGTTGCTGGGTTTTTCTCCCTCAAGTGGAGGGTTTTCCCAGGGTATCTGCTGTGTACTGTGTCTGATTTTGAATTAATTTTCTGTTCATACAATCTGATCATTAAATTTAACACTAGACTTTACTTTAGAAAAATAGTTAATAGCTCAGAGCCTTACTAATATGGATCAAACACATTCAAAACAATTCACATTCCCAATGGTACAAGGCACAAAATTTCTGAGGTAGAGCAGTCCACCAATTTCAATACAATATGCCCTTATACACAGTCCACATTAACAACCACAAATATCTAAGTGGCTAATCAATTCCTAAGCACATATTACGCAGCTTGAAAATAGGGTTTTGGACAGTTTAGTCTTCCAAAATATCAATAAGAGCACCCACATCAACTCAAGTCCTTTCCAGTAACTGGAAAATCAATAAACCATACAAATAATGTGGGTGATGGGCACTTTTTTCACTCTTACCAAAAAACCCAATCATATTCTTACTAGGCTCCACTAAAATCAAAAGCTCGGGGCCTCTTAACCTAATAAAAACCGAGCATTTTCTGGTTTAAATTAATGGAGTCCTCAAGTCACTTATGTCAATTATTCTTTTTGGATATGTTGTTTAAGACTTTTCTTTGCATGGACTGTAGGGTGTGATTTTTTTCACCCATATTTTTTTGAATATGATATTATAATCTGCATACAAAATAATAGAAATGTCATTTGAGTCATACAACACTTATTAGGATAGTAACACTAAATTGACCTAATCTTAGGTAAAACTTTATGGTTAAGCATCCTTGAGTTAGATGAGTACAAAGATAAATGAACTATAGAGAGACCGAAATGCTTCATCTTTGTAAACATCATCTACACATAATTAATTATAATTAAACTATTTATACTCATAAAATGGATAGCCATAGACGCAAAACATTTATTTAATAATAACCTTCATACTTATTGTCCTCTTATATTGAATTAATATTTTAAATTTTTCAAATAGAGATTTAATAAGGTTGAAGTTTAAATTAAATTGTCAAAGTAAAAAATAAAAGGAATACTAAGATAAACCCCAATTTACAAGTTTTTCACACAGTCATTCTTGTAAGTGTATATATACCCAAACAACTTCTTAATCATACTCACTCTTGTGGTGTTAGGCTTATGAACAATCAAAGGCAAAGCCTAGGAAGAGATCCTTTCTCAGCTGGAGCAGCATATCTACTCACCACTTCCAAATTCAAAAGCACCTCTGCCACAACTTACCATTTCATTTTATTCAAGTACTTTTTCTTCTTTTCTTTTCTACTTCATTACTTCTTTCCTTCTCCATGTACAACTTGTGTTTGGGTTTCCTTTGCTACATTTGAGCTGCTTTTCATGCATTCATTAATAAGTGATTTGATCCATTGGGCCCAATTTATCATAAACCTAACGTGTGGATTTTTGTTGTGTTGTTGGGTCTAAATAGAAACCATCTAAAAAGAGAGACCATGGTTGAAGGAGTTGAAGCAATTGGACGGGTGTATCTCCCCCATATTTTGACTACTCGTGCAATATTGTATTGGAGTATAGTGGTTTTGTTCTATGTATAATGGTTTGCAAGCGTTTCAGAGGCGTTGAGTTCAATTTTTGTTTTGAGTGAAAGAAAAGTGTTTGCACTGATGAAACTTGCGGCCTATGCAATAAGTTCAGGCATGTTTACCTCTTAGTGTTTCTATGGGTTAAAGATCCTATCCATATTCTGCCCTTTTACTTTTGTCACCGATGACCGTTTTCCTGGTTGATTGCACAACTAGAACCTAGAATCATCAAATTATCATCACCGTCACTGTATTGGTAGCTCTAGACTTATCACTTGTAATTTTAAGACTGAGTAGCCCAAATTACACAAAGATCAGCCTAAATTCGTCTCCACAACGCCAACAAATATCAATACGAACCCTATCCCTAACTTCTTCTCTACCTAGAACACCGCGAAAGTAGCTGCATGAGCTACCTTTTGGGTTTTAAATTGAACGGGAGAAGACTCCCTGCTCGACCAACCCAACACCCAGAAAGTAGATGTTTGAGCTACTTTTAGGTTTTGAGTTTTCAAGGAAGGACTCTCCTCTCGATCAATCCAACATAAGAGGATTCCTCCCTTGGGCAATCCAACTGGAGAGCGCTCCCTAAATCTTCCAGCTCAAAGAGAGACGACTACCTTGCTCAATCAACACTAATGGGGGAAATCTATCAGTCATGGCAAGGCTGAAAAGAAGAAGCGCATATGTCATTCATCTTAATTAGTAATGCCATTTATGGTCACCTGCTGGTTCAGTTAGGTAGAGAAAATAATTTGAAAATTTTGGATGTAGTTCACGTTTGGAAATGCCATTCCAGCTTTCAACAAAACTCTCAAATGTGTAGAATTGTTAGGCCTTCTAGAATCTCTACATTCTCTGCTTGCAAAATAAAACCACCATATAAGAAAGTTTCAGGACTTAATTAAACTAGACATCCAAATTCAATTTTCACAATACACTCAATTTCAGTTTTTGTTCTAAACAAACTAGCCAAAGTAAGACCATCTACATAGAAACAAAAGCCACCCATATAATTAAAACTACAAACCTCAATCCCATATATAATCAAATTTAGTTTCCCAGTATATACAAAGTAACCAAAGTAAAACCAATGATACAGAGATGGAAACCCCCTATATAATTAATAAACCACAAAGCTCAAGCCAATGAACACCCAATTTTTGTTCCCACCATAAACAAACTAGCCAATGTAAAATCATTGACATAGAAACATAAACCATCAATATTATTAGACTTGGAGAGCACAAACCAATAAAATTCCGATTTCAAAGTTTTATTTAAATTTTATAAGGTGTTGTAACTCCCCCTAGCCTCAGTAAATTTAAACCACCTAGACGAGAACAATTGGGCCCAATTTTAGTTTTCATTAAAGATGAGCAAGTAAATATAAATCCATCTAAATTGAAATTAAAACTGCCCAAAAACTATCAGACTCTGACCAACATACATGCAGTGTCAATTCCCACTTTGAATGTCAATTCCCACTTTGAATAAACCAGCCAAAGCAAAACTGACTACAAAGAAAGAGAAACATTTGTATAACAAACATACATATTTCAATCTAATAACCACCCAATATCATTTCCCACTACGTGTTTTAAACAAAGCAACCAAAATAAACCATTCATTGAAAAATAGGCCACACATTAAAGCTATAACTGCAATGGTTGATCCAATAAACATCCACTTAAAGCACAAATCCTATCCATTAGAACTACAGAGCCACAATTATAGAGCTTAACTCAGATGAGATCATGACACCACACCCAAAGAGGATTGGTAAGAGAGTTGGCCCATCCTGATCATCGACACAATAAAGTTGTCCAAGAACAAACATTGGTTCTTTGTGCAAAGCTTTTCACAATGTTACTAGTTCAGGAGTCAATCATCTCTTCCTCGAGACTCTTCATCACATCTGCTCTTCCTTTGCATCTTCTAGACTGTGCATACACTCCTCTGCTTCAAGGGAGATCCAACAAAATCGTTTGTAGAGAGAAGAGTCTTATGATTCAATTTTTTCTTCATTGCAGTAGTGCC
The DNA here is from genome assembly GCA_007258455.2 of Sequoia sempervirens. Classification (NCBI taxonomy): domain Eukaryota; kingdom Viridiplantae; phylum Streptophyta; class Pinopsida; order Cupressales; family Cupressaceae; genus Sequoia; species Sequoia sempervirens. The sequence continues at coordinate 16,811 of VDFB02347496.1, forward strand.
TACATTTCCTCTCTCCCATTTCAATCCAAGAATTGAATCAAATCAAATAGAAAAGAAAATAATCAAAGACAACATTGGAAGGAATGCTCTTATATTTGGCACGACCTCAACATAGAGTGTAACAGATTTTAGGCAAGCACAAATACAATATTGCATTCCATAAATTTAGCCCAAAATTTAGCAGATCTTTCTTTTAGGGTATTGTAGAATCGTTGTTTACAATATTATGAAAGGACATTCTTAATTTATTTTTGTGTGCACCGATGTATATTATTGTGTTAATATTGAGATCATGTTGTTAATAAGATTGTATATATTTTAAACTACACTTTCCATGTTTACTTCTATATATTTCTCTATCGGCGTAACCCTTGCACCCCCTTTGGTGCAAGTGCTAGTTAAATAGTAATGCAATTAATCATAGAAACCATATACAAATTCTCAAAACATTAAACCAAACACGGTAATTTTCATATTTTGTACCACTTCAGGAGTTCGGATAAGGAATGACAATTAAATGAAAAAAGTTCAAACACGGTAATTTTTCATATTTTGTACCGCTTACCAATTGTTTTCACTGTTGACCTTTTATTTTTCATTACTTAATAAGACATCAGCAATAAAATATGTTTTTTATTAAATGACATCATTAGCATTATTTTAATTATTAAATATTAATAGTGCAAATGGCTGTCAAATTAAGTTAATAAGTGTTTATGTACAAGATCACTACATGAAACTCCTTGCTGCCACTGTAGAATGCCTCTCAGCTTAATGATTTTAGGACTGACATATAAGCAAAGTTCATAAATATAGTTAAAAATTATCAACCATTAATTTATAAAATTATTTACTCCTCATAGGTAACAGACATTTTTACAAGACTAAAAGATCTTGAATTTCTTATCAAAAATATGTGAAAAATCAAATGCAAATTGAAAAAAATTCGCAACAGCATGATCTTGCACAAAATGAGAAGTAGTTCAGCAGCATATACAATTGGCTGGGAAAATTTTGCGAGTCAAATTCCAATAAATAAAACAGTTATTTTGACTGCATTTATTGTCATTAAATGCAATGGCATGAGATGAGGGGGGAAATAGATTATAGATATACATGGTAGATGAATTTGGCTGGATACTCTAATTTTTTCTCCTTGTACATAAAAAACAGAAAAATTATATAAGTTCAATTTGAAAACAGTTTATCATATTCGGGCACCAAAACAGATGCTTACAATTAATTTTGAGCAAACACAGAGCCATCATACACCATTCTTTAAATTGGCATCAGTTTCCCAGTCCATGAATTTAGTTATACAGAGTGCTTTTGGATTCAACTGTGTCAGTCGAATCCAGAAGCACTCTCTATAAATAAATTCTTTTAAGATTTTATAGCATGAACAATCAAAATGCCTAACCAAATAACAGCAGGATCCTGTGACCATTTCCAATCATCATTTCACACTAGCCAGAGAAATCCCTGATATGTCCAACACCGTTTCCCACCACAGAGAAACCACTAAAATGTCCAAGACCATTTAAGAATAGCCAGGGAATTTACCAAAATATGTACTGCTGAAGGTCAGCTATTCACAACTCCAATAATTACGCAAATCTATTGAAATTGGTTCCGAAAATCATTTAATGTTTTAAGAGCAATTTCATACTGCCATTTTAGATGCAAACTGCATTAGCTGATAGGTACTAAGTTACTAACATTTGCAAACATCTATTGTTACTAACATAGATACTCAAAATTCTTACATTTCATTCTGAGGGCAGTGAAACTGCATAGCTCTCTAAAATGTTGCATTTGAACGCAAACATCATTCCAGACTAGAGTCGATTTAAGGTAATTGTTGGGCCACAGCACAAGGGCATCTATTCCCTTGATTCACCATTACAAAAAATATGATGCCTGCATGTGAAGGTTTCCCACTAGGAATATGTGCCAGAAACACTAGCATTACTTCCATGGATAATAGTAGTGATTACATAAAAAATAAATTTTGGAAAAGGTACCACAGAAATAATCTGGGTTTATTTAAAGCACAAAGTGCAAATAGAAGCACATATTTAAAATGATTTTTGTTCGAATGGCCACAAATTGTGGCACAATTTGCGCATATTGTGCAACATAAAGTGCCCAACTGGAGACCCTTTTCTTGATTGTATAATAGAGTATTTTACCTAGAAAATTTCAAAGACATTCAAAGAAACAACATAGAGGTGCCTTGAACAGTACTGCCATTTTTTCAGACTCGGAAAGTACCTAAATTGCATTTTGAAGCAAGATTTACGTACATATCTAAAAATGCCTTACTCCAACAGGGAGCTACAATAATCTACCATTTTCAAAATCTCAGAAACAATTGGCATCAAAATTTCTAAATATATTGCTGATCTTCATACATAGCACAAAGATGAGTAAGAAGCATATCCAAACAACATACCTCTGGCTAGAAAATCCCACAACATAGAGAGCAATGTTAACTCTGTCAATAAATCTTGACATGACAAACTTCATTGCACCTCAAACAAGTGGCAGGTAACCATAAACCCAAATAAAAGGCATATTTGGGAAAAGATTTGCCAGGTAATTTATCTGCAATTGTCATTGAGAAAATTAAAGATGGAATAATCAGCTGTAAGTGTACTAGCATAGAAATCACTCCTCTAGAAGACAACAATATACCAAAAAATAAAAATCTTTAGTGATCTATACTTTGAACAAAAACAACAGAGAGACATGCAAAATCCCAAAACATGCACAGTAGCCACATCATAATCAAACTAAGTATAACAATTTTCAAATTCTTATGAAGAGATTTTATTATTCTTCTTCTTTATAAATGAGCTCAAATGCAGTGAGAAAAATAGTCTGCTTGTTTGTTACAAACAAGATATTGCATTTGAATGAAACATTTTTAAATGGTTAGAGATGGGGGGAGAGAGCCACAGGAAAATTCCCTTGCAATAAATCATAAAATTCAAATAGCAGTGCAAATGCATCTCTTTATTATTCTTTTCCTGGTTAACTATTTCAAACTAATGAGCCAGGACATTATAAAACTTGGCTGAAACTAAATTCTGTCGATTAATTCAGTCCATGCACAAATATACTTTAAACAATGGCAATTATTTTGACCATGAAATATCAGTCTATTCGATCATGAATGTGGGTGTTTTGAAGCCTCCAACATTAGCAATTATTTGCCCTTTTAAATGGGCAATAAAATAAATAGGCCTACAATAGATACAAATGTAATAATACTGCAAAACAGCAAGACGCATCCTTAACTAGAAGATACCTACGACTGTATCAGTTACACCCATAGCTACTAACTCTCCCCTAGATGACATCCTTAAGTTAGTCTTGGTGTTACACCCCATCTTTATTTTACTAAGTTACTTTAACTGTGAGGTTAAAAATGCATTTTGATACTTGATGACGACATTATGTTAGTTAACAATATGATGAAATTATAGCAATGAGATATATTTGCATTTTCATGATTATATGTTATTTAATCAAGATTATGGTTATGTTATGATTTTAAATGGCTAACTACTTGAATGTGTTTTAAGTGAATGCAGGACTATTTTCTTGCCTCCAGACAGAGGGAGTATCACCCAAGAGAGGGGAATAGACTTCAGATAACAGGTTATGCCATTTGAGTTCTCTCACACACTCACGTAACTTTACCCTAAATCTAACATTGAGTCAATTTGTGTGTTTTGTCAAAATTGGGTTGAGTCAAATCAATAGGTTAAGTCTAACCTAGTTGAGTCTTGGTTTTTGTTTTTAAAAAGAAAAAGAATAAAGTAATTTATATGATAGGGAATCATAATTGCTTTTTGTTTTGCAATTTGATAAATATAATCAAAACAAATCATTTATTAATAAATTATATTAAATAAATTAGAATATATATATATGTACATATATATATGAGAAATAATAAATATAAATATGTGAATACGGTGTATAAATATATGATACGTTTTGCAATCGATTATGTTGATGTTATAGCAGCTTCGGGCTCATCCTTCCAGTCACGAGTCAACACATGAAATTGCATATAGCCTTATCAGCTATTTATTTTATTGAGAAAATTAAAGTGGAGAGGTGCTTCACTTGGCAACAATATAATTTCTAATTGGGCCGACCTTCCTTGTAATTCGCATCCTTTATATTTTTGTATTGTGGCCGACCTTGTACATGAAGAGGTAAGACCTCTCTCACATTTTGTATTTATACAAGGTCACTTCCATCCATTCATCTATCAAGCAAGTTCGATTCATTCCTTCATTCAAGTGCAAATTTGTAATGTCCCCTTTTTAGCATGGTCATGTTTGCCGATGGTTTAGCTTATCACTAACTCTCGTAGGCTAATACAAATGATTAGAGGATCTTCTGAGGCAGAGTCTTGGTTAGTTGAGGCTTGTATCTTCTCTGAAGTTCAGTGATTTTCAGTTTTGGCTTTCGTTTGGTGTCTCCACGGGCCCGTTTGCTGTACTTACTATTTATAGTAAGTCTGAGATTGGTTGATAGGGACCCTTACTATTTTTAGTAAGGCACTTGGTCATATTGGGACTTACAGAGTTGACCCCCAATTTAGACGGTATGATGAAATATTAAATATTAAAGGAGATATTAATGTTTTATTGACTCGAATAATATTTAAATAATTAAAGGTGTTATTATAAAGTTATAACTTAACTTTATAATGAAGGGTCAAGACATCATTAAAAGGGGGCCAGTTATTGAATTAAATTTGGGGCGCCTATTCCAAGGTATTAAAAGGCGAAATATTAAATGATGCATATGTAATAACATTTAATTATTATTAAATGTGCTTTTTGGAGGGAAATCGACTTCTTCATGAAGTTATATATTTTCCGCCTTGGGAATTGAGCATTTATTTGATTGAGCATTTGTTTTGATGAGAATTTCTTTGAGAAGGAGAAGCCTAGGGTTTATGTCTCTCAAGCCATTGAAGAACGATAAACTCTTCAATGTTGCAGCCATTTGAGGTGGTGAAATATCCATTGAATTTGGCATACAAGAGAACTTCATACAGGGGTTCTGTTTGGGCATATTGGTGAAGGATTTAATCAAGGGTTTGAAGATTATATTGAATATCTGAAGACTATATTGTTGTTGGTTAAAAAGACATTGTAGATGCATTGTGGAATACATTTATTGTTGGCTGCTACATTACGCATGAATAGTAAATCGCTATAGGACCCATGAATAATGCCGCTACAGTACCGCTACAGTATTCAAGGGATTTTGGGGAACATCTATTGCAGATTTTAAGACATTGGAAGAACATTTACTGCTGAAGGGTTTGAGCAGATTTTTATTGAGAATATCAAGCATCAGAAGGGCTGCATTGTTCATTGCTGGGTATACATTCTTAAAGCTGTACCACCCTCTTCCAGCAAGGCCGTACCAGCACTAGGGTTTGACATCTTTCTTCTAAGACTAACCACCTTGCCTTTTGTGTTCTTATTTCTTCCTTATCAGGCACCTACTTCAAATAAAGCCTTTAGGGTGATTTTGGAGGTGGAGAAATCGTTTGCTAGCTGGAGATTAATCGATTATCAGATTCCTATATTGCTGCCAGCAACCTCAGTTTTCTATATGTGATCATCTTCTTGTAGTTTTCCGGGTATGCAATTTGATTGTAAGAGTTTTGGAATAAAAAGGGCATGAACATATCTTGCTGAAATTAGGGGTGCAATACTGTTGAATCAGTCTGATATAATTTACATCAGATCTGATATAATTGTAATCAGACTTGCTATAGACTGAATAATGGCTTAAATTGGTGTTGGTTTATCTATTTTAATGAATACAAGTTGTTTGTTCTATTTTCAATCAATTGGCATATGTAATTGCATAGCAAACAACGCAAACTCAAACATTACAACTTAGAAATTGCATCAAAACACTCAAAAAAATCAGAATTCAGACCTGTTGACGTGGTTTTGGGACCGCAC
>VDFB02347497.1:0-25862 GCA_007258455.2 Sequoia sempervirens
GAGAGAAAGCCTTGTTTATTTGTGTTTCATTATATTCCTAATATTTTGTTGTAATATGGAAGATTTACTTAGAAGGTTGCATTTTATTGTAAAAGGGGACACTTATGTGTTAGAAGAAATGCTTGAACTAAAAGTTGATTTTTTTTTTATTGAAAGTTGAGGAAAATACCATGTAACCTAAGTTTACTTCTCTTGTAATTGAATGGATGTTTAGTATGTGATTTTAAATGTGGAGTGAATGAGGTAAAAATATTATTTAAATATATTGTGTACTTTTATTGCAAATGAAAACATTAAGCTTCAGTAAAAGTCCATGAATCTCTATGTTAATCTTATTTACAATTTCTCCAACCATGGGTATGGACTACTAAATAGGATAATAAATTTGAGGAAATAGGTAAATAAAAAAAAGGAAGTTGATAAATGTATATACATTGTTTTTCCTTTTTACCAATTTTTTTAAAAAGAAAATTCTGCTTAATAATGAACATTTTAAAAAAATGAGTGAATGGAATAAAAGATTAAAAATACATAATAGATGTGTAAATATATATATTATATATATATACAAAATACATATATACCCATACTTCAAAAGGTATATATCCACTCATCTAGTATATATAAACATATGAAAATATATATATTTAATAAAAGATAAATAATAGTTAAATATATTCAATATATATATTAATACAATCATATGATTGAATATGAGAAAATCTATCCCATATGTATATTAAAATACTATCAAATATATTATTTAAAATCTGATTTTTTTTTAAAAGATATGAGATAAAATAAAACTAAAACTGAAACTTACACTCACCATTAACAATCGATAAGAAAAGAATAGCCGCTGCCAAAATTACATTGCTGTCCCAAAAAGAAATATATATATAAATAAAACAAAAATAATAATAGTTCAATAGTTTCCTTCTAAGTACTCTATTGTTGCAAACATGATTTAAAATATATCTGCTGCTGTTTTGTTTTTGAAATGAAATACAGCAGCAAGAGCATAGGAAAGACATTATATATATATTTTTTTTAAATCAAATCTACTATCATTGTTGTAAGACATTTTTTTTTCCTGCAGTCTTAGTATTTCATATTTATGTAATGCCAAAATACTGTGAGCATATAGTAGATTTGAGTGTAACATGAGAAGAAAAAAAAATTCTTCCAAAAGAATTGAAATCTTTGTAAAAGAATAAATGTATTCACTTTCAAACTACATTTATCATGCAGCCCCAGAATATTTCTCTATTACTGCACAATAACAAATGGATTTGTAAATACAGACTCTCTTCTCAGCAACTTAGTAATTTTTCTTGGGTAAAATGAATGGATAATAGCAATGATCAAATAAAGATACAAAAAATAATAGATATAGATGTAAATCCCATGGAACCCATGAGGATGAAGAATCTAAAGCAAATAGATTTAATTGTTATGGCAAAAAAAAAAAATTAATTAATGAGTCTAATAAACTAGAGGAATCGTATCCACTTGGATAAAATCGCTTAAACAATAGATGTATATTTATCAACAAGCTACCTATATAATAAGGTTACTACGAAGTGAAACCAACTAAAATAAAATAATGATTACATTAACACTATATTCACTAAACTGCTATGGTGTAACATTATAGCTGTTGGCTGCAACATAGTGCACGGTCTCGTGGCAGCAACAACAAGGCTCCCTGTAACAGTGACTTGCCTCCATAAGTCTATGTCCCATTTTCTGCTATCTATGCTTAAGGGCACGACCTTCCCTAGAATTAATCTGGTTGCAACCTCAAACTTGGTAGTCGCTCGACAGTGGTGCCTAGGTCCAATGAACACAATGCAACAGATTTCAACTGGTTGAGACCTACAGTCATTTTTCCAATTAGCGTTCCATTAAGGCATGGCAGTGACAGTGTTAAGTGGGTGTGCCAAAAAAAATTTCCCAATGGCTGGCAGCGAACAACATTTTCCTCTGACTGCCATGCATCAAATCCTTCAACCTTTTTGCAAATCTCATGCCTTGGTTGTTGTTGCGAGTATTTAATGCTTCCACCCAATGAAACCTTTTTCCAACCTCATCTGCAAAACTCTGAATATATACGTGAATCTATCTGTAATATTGTGTCGGAAACTGAAAAAGGAAAGTTGGTCTGCGATTGACAAAAGTAGTATCTCCCTTATTTATGAAGAGGTGAGGTAGAATGTGTCCTTGGGTCTTCGATTCAGATGATGCAGAAGTAATTAATGTAAAAGTAGGTGGTTTAGAAGAAATTAATGCAGGAGTAAGTTGTGCAATGTACGTAACAAATACTACTCCTTTTATGCTCAGTAATAAATTTTGTTTTGGAAAAACGTCAGGAGGGTGCAATCATATCTTCTAGGCTAGTGTTTGTTATAATAAATTGTTTAAAATTTTGATTTAATTATTGCTTTAAGGGTAAAGGTAGTACAAACTTTAATTTTAAGAGTAATGGTGATAATGACACTATTAATAAAGTAGTTATAATATTGTTATGGGTACTAATGGATATGTTTGATAATATTTATCTTAGTATGAATAAGTATATGTGTAATATATATTAAAATTAGGAGCACTATTAACATTTCTATTATGATTAAATTTTAATATTATTATTTGATAGTATTATTAGTGAGCAATTAACAATCATTAATACCTATCGTAATATTTTTAATAATCTTGGTATTTGGTAATAGAGTGAACAATGAAGGAAACACTAAATTAATAACAAGGATGTGAATACTAAGGGTGAAATATATGACTCAACATTAAGTACATCGATAATAACAGGTAATTATGTTTGAGTGAATGATAATGTTAGGAAATTATATTGGAGTATTCCTATTGATCCGTGTAAATTTTGGATATAACTATAGTAGCATCACCACTCTATAATTAGAATTTGATCTAGTCATGACATCTTCACACTTAAGGACATATGAAGGTTAAATTTCTAAATTGAAAATAAAGTGCAATGGTGCCGACATTTTAAATCATATCATTTTTCCAAACAATTGGTAAGAGATTAATTCCTCAACATATAACACTAAACTATAGAGGACATTTGTCGTGACCTTTAAGGTAGGTGGTCTTCATGAAGTTCCTCGATCTTTATAAATTTATCTTCCAGTGTTAGGCTTAGAATTTGCAAAGGGTGGTGGATAGCACGTGAGGTAGGTTGCAAACCTATGTTCAAAAAAAAGTTGTGGGTTTTTTTTTCCTAGCAAAATTGTGGGAATAACAATCAGTCAATCTTAAAGGCCTAGGTTTCTTTAGAACTCAATGATGCTTAAACCTCATTTAAATTAAATTAAGCATAATGAGTGCTTGCATTATAATTGGTAACCTTTAGCCCTAAACCTTGGTCTTATCAGATTTACCCAACGAACCCTAGGAGCATATAATTAATCCATGGCTTAGATATTTTAGCTCTTGAGTTAAGAACAACTCGCTCTGGGGGGTTCAATTCTTATCTTGTGTAGTGTTATGTCCTGACACTTGAAGAGTGTTAATTAGCTTCATTAAATAAATAAAAAATTGTTGGGTTTTCATGGTTAAAATTTTGGGCATGACATTCTGTTATCCAATAGTGGGTATTTCAACGAGGATCAGGACACAAAGTGCTCCCAAGACAACTCATGTGAGAGTCAATTTAATCAATGGAAATTAAATAACCTATATTAGGGATAGATTATCTTAATACATTTAACTAGATAATTTAGCCTCGCTCATTGGCTCAAGGGCTTGTGTGAGACTTGAGATGATTTAGGAAGGCCTGGAATGGAAAGATCATTATCTTGTCTTCTCAAAAGATAATCAATTCCACACTAGTCTGCATGTGGGGTTGGGTTCATGAGAGGTTACTAGGATAACCCAAGAGGGCAGATGAGACCTAGGAAGATATCCTATGGATAACCAATGCAACCTTTGTGATGACACTCCTCATATGACAACAATCGGGTTGTATTGTATAGTGGTTGTTCTTGATTTAGTGATTTTGGAAGCAATGTAACCTTATGTTTTGTGTTTACTGGTAGAGTGTTGTTATGTGTTTACTGGTATAGTGTTGTTTTGTGTTTTTCCTATGTCTAGAGGTAGTAGCTTTGTCTTGGTTATCTTTTACTATCTCCTAGCATGGGGGTTGGTCCTATGGGTACCACATGGTCGGGTGGCGTGCACCTTACACTATTGAGTTTTTTCTTCATGTTTATGATGGTGTGATCTTCTAGTTTGAGGAGCTCGTGTGTCTCTATGGGTATGTACTTCTCTTATATTCAATGTAACAGTGGGACACTATGTATTTTTATTCCTTATTTGTAATCAAGGAGGATCCTTGTGTTGTATTTGTAACATTATGTATGATTTATTCATTATGCGACTAAATTGTATATATTGTGTTATATGGTGCTGTATCTATGGAAATATGTTCATTACATTTCTATGTGATAGATTTATTGTGTAATGGGTTAATGATTTGATGTATGTTGTCATCATGAGTTATTTTCATATGCTATGTTTAGAATAATTTTGTAAGTTTTAGAATTCACATGTTGACGCATTGTGTGGCCTAGAGGATGTATGTGTTAGAGTAGATTACTTTACTTGTTATTGTTACTCTTTTTAAGAAAACACTTAGTTGTGCTTCTGTAGTGTTGCATCATCATCTAGGTTGTGGCACAAGGTTTTACCATTGGTATGAGAGCATAGGTTTAAACACTCGGTGCTCTGGGATAATGTTAAGCCCACTAGGCTGTTAGTTGCATAAGTTTATACATTGGGCACTATGAGCCCATTATGTTGACCTAGGTGTTGTACATTTTAGTTATCTTTTTCATTTTTGGGTTGTTCTCACTTGTCTACCCAAAATTTCTCATTAGGGTGTTGGTCCAATGGTGCAAGAAACCAGTGGAAAGGATAGAAACCTCAGTGTAGTGCACAATGCACTGATATCCTTCCTACCAGGAAAATGCATTATGGATGTTTGGGTAGCATGTGTGTGTGTGTGTGTTATCCATTTTCTCTTTGTAGGCTCCTAGGAGTAAGCTTGGTCTTGGGAGGGAGGATGTAATGCCCCTTTGTTTGCCTTGTTTGGATAGCTTCTTGGATTTCATCTATACTTTATGAGGTTGTTTATCTTGACTATATGTTACCATTTGAGAAACTTTATGACATTGTTGGATGTTACTTTGATATGGTGATATTTTGATGAGTTGATTTTGTGGCTGATAATTTGTTTATGAAATGCTTTCAGATTAGCATAGTTGTTATTTGAGTTAATATTGATGTATGCTCATTTATTGATTATTGATGTTTTAATTTCATCACTCTTTGTGTGATTGTATTGTTGAAGGGGATAGTATTGCATCACTCACTTGTGGGTGCCCTATGATTTTTGTGATTCTCTCTTCATTGTGTGTATGAATTATTATCTGGATACATGTATGACATTTGCTTTGTTTGTAGGTTTGTAGGTACACGACAATGGCTTCACCTAGTTTTACAGGTCTGAGCATGTCCACTACCCAACAATAATGTTGATTGGGAGATAGTAACGGGTTAACCTAGCCAAACCTTTACCCTAGTATAGTGTGTTGTTAGTTTGTGTTTTAGTCATATTCTTTATCCAAGTTGGTCTTGCTATTTTATTTATCACGTAAGTTTTATTGTAAGGATTAAATTATATGTTGTGATTAAGTATTTAATTAATTTGTATTATTAATATTGTGACTTTATTATAAATAAATAAATTTATTTATTTTAAGTTATTTTAAAGTAATTTGTAATTATTAGATTAAATGTGAATTAAAATAAATAAGTGATTTAAATGTGATTTGAATTAAATAAATTATTTTTAATTTCAAATCCATGTATTGGGAAAAGATCTTAGAAATATCTTGGTTGTTAAAGAAAATATATTTGTTGTGTTAACTAGAAGTTATAAGGTTTTGTTTTTTAATTTTCTTAAAATTGATATCCGGAGAGATTGATTGAAATTGTGAGAAAAAGAGGAAGTTGTTTCATGGGAAAGAAAGAGAGGTTTTTGGAAATGGTAGAATTATTTTTGGAGGTTTGAGGAAATTGGGAATCTTAGAAGCTCTCTAATAAATTTAGGAATCTATTTTGTTGTATTCTTGGCTATGGATTATATTCTATTCTCTGGGAAGTGGTAATTCTTCTGGAGGAAGCTTTGGGAAATTGAAGATTAATGGGAGCTCATAATGAATCTTCGAATCAACAGATCTTTTAGAACAAGTTCTTTATTGCTTTGTGAATTTTAATTTGAAAGATATATTTAATTATTATTGTATTGTAAATTGGAAAAGTTTAGAAGAGGATTTCTTTTATGGTAGAGGCTTTTTGTTTTAAAAGATTGCTATGAATGTTTACAGCCTTTGTAGAAAATATATTTTAGATTCTGTGTTAAAAAATGAATTGGTTTGCATTGGAAAATGAATATATTGCCTATGGAAAAGAATTACTTCGCTGAACATGCACATGCATAGAGAAATAATTAGAATGATTTTTCTAAAATTAATGAAATCCATTTATTATAATCTATGGTTCTGTATTATCCATCTCTTGTTTGAGGTGCAAATTCTCCTCTATTATTTTTTCTTGAAATTTATTTCAATTTCCTTGAAACTTTTACATGCTTATTGAATGAAAATTCACGTGGTCTGAATCCTCTGTGCATGCATATCTTCCTCATAGAATAGGTTTGTTTAAGGAAATACATTTGATTTCTTTGAATTCTAGAAGCATATCATTGAAAATTTATTTAAACTTAGTCAATCTACAATTGGTTTATGGCGTTGCCCTATTATGTTCTTCTTTACCTCTATGCATGCTCTATGTAAATTGGCATGTTTGGAAGCATTAGATTCTCTTGCATGCCTCTCTGTAGCTCTGGTCTCACCTTCTTATTATCTTCCATCTTTTTATTCTAGCATGTCAATTCTACTTAAGTTGTTGCCCTTGAATATATATTGTCATTTCTTAACTTGTTGCACTACATGTGTCGACCCAAGAGGAAGTTCTTTGATGGTTGTTGAAGATTGGCACATACTATTGATTTTATTTTATTTTTGGGATTTTATCTTCTTATTTGCAGTTTCTTTGATGTCACCATTGAACAGAGGATGTGATTTCATCCAAAATCCACCTTTCCTCTATTTGGCCCATGTATATTTCTATTTGTTCTATACTCTTGGTCGGTTTGACTAGCATTGGTTTCGTTTTAAGTTTCATTATGAAACCCTTCAATGTCTCCCTCATTTTGTTTCCTTGCAAGCCCTATTGGGTTTTATGGATGGTGATCTTCCATGGCACCGGCCTTATGCATTTTTTTATTTTTGCAAGTCTATTACATCTCATATCGCTTCACTTAGAATCATCGAATTTCATGCTTTGCAATTGATTATGGCACCTTGTTGCTATGGGTTAAACCTTTGCATGCTTAATTACTATGTTGCATGACATACATTTTTAGGGTGCATGCACAACAACAAACTATTAGTTGTTGTTTATAAAGGTGTAATTGATTTATAATTATAATATATATATATAATTATATTTAATTATATATATATATATAATTATATTTAATTATATATATATATATTTAATTATATTTAATTATATATATATATATTTAATTATATTTAATTATATATATATACATATTAAATACATTTATATATGGTTAATTCAAAATGCAAAGTAGATATTTTAAAATGTTAATGGGAAAAGTATAATGGATTTTATAATTAAATAATAAATATTTGTATATGTATGTATAATTATAATTAATTATATATATATGTATTAAATATATATATATATATATATTTAATGGTTGTTATTACAATAGTACATGCAAATGCACAATTAGATATTTTAATATGAAATATTTTAAATAATTATTATGTTGTTAATTAGTGCATGCAATGCACAAGTAGGTGTTTTATAATAAAATAATTTTATTAGAAAGATTGGGATTTTTATTTATGTGTTTATGAAATTTTAGTTAACAACTAGATTTAATTTCTTTATGGTTTGTAAATAGAAGTATATATTTTAATATAAGCATGCAAATGCATGGACTAGTTAATCATAAAATAAAATGACTTAAGAGAGAAATTTGATTTATGTTTAAATAGATATTGTGTTATTAAAACGTTTAATGTACAAGTAGAGGATTTTATAATGCAATTATTGTAATAGAGAAATTGATTTTATTATTATATGAAACTATGGAATTAAAGTTAAATAAATAGTTTTATTTTATTTCCTTATTATTGCAAATGGAATTATATTCACTTTGAATAATTGCATGTGGTGAGATATTGACTCAATTTGGATTTAGGAAATTTGAATATTAGATTATTTAAGTGTCTAAATTGTTTTAATCTATGTTCTTTTCTGTTCATGTTTGCGGGCATTTTGAGTTGAATATTATGAGTAATTGTGAAATAGAAAGTTAAACAATTAGTTTAATTCATTGTTTATTTATTGGATTTAGAAAATCCTAATGCTCATTTATTTAATTACTTGAGTGGCTTATTGTAATTGTGTATTCTTCTATAATTGTGAATTGTGGGGGATATTTGTTGTCAAGAAAAATAAGTCTTCCAGAGATTGCAAAATTGTATAAGGGTTGTATCTTTTGTTCATCCTTTGAGAGTTCCTTGGGTAGTGCATGTATTTGAGATTTAGTATTTAACATTTTTAGAGATGTGTGAATTAGGTTGAACACCCGGTTGCTATGAACGGGTTGTGTAATTTAATTTGAGTACCCAATTACTACGAATAGGATGTGTAGTTCTTTGTAGAATGGCTGATATTTGTTATCATATTTTGTGCATTTTCTACCATTGGGTTGTGGAATATGCTATTGTGTTGTCGATAGGGGAGTGGCTTTCAATGGTACTCGAGACACAAAGTGGTCCCAAGACAACTTGTGTGAGAGTCAGTTTAATTGGTGGAAATTAAATAACCTATATTAGCGATAGAGTAGCTTAATTGATTTAACGAGATAATTTAGCCTCGCTCATTAGCTCAAGGGCTTGTGTGAGACTTGAGATGAGTCGGGAAAGCTTGGAATGGAAAGATTGTTATCTTTTCTTATTGAAAGATAATCAATTCTACACTGGTGTTCATGTAGGGCTGGGTTAGTGAGAAGTTACCAGGATAACCCAAGAGGGGGGGCCAAGATCAAGGAAGACCTCCTATGGATAACCAATGCAACCTTCGTGATGACACTCCTCCTGTAGACATGTAAAATATACTGATTGACCTTGTGCACTTGATCCCGATTAACTAACAACATTTCATCCTAAATCACCTCTTCGGCTTATCATCACTCTCTATCCTTTAATTAAATAAATAATCATGTAACACCATGTAAACCCCAAAGGAGAATTAAACAATAATTACTGCATAATTTTTTTTTAAAGTTAACATAACATACATGTAATACACATTAAGTCATAACATGAATTTCATTTAAGTAGATTCACTAACACATACATCCCTTGGGGTACACGAGGAGTCATTACGAGACTTAGATCCACACAACGACAATAAAGAATAAAAGCCAAGAATATAATCCATAACAAAGTAAACATTAATAAATGTAACACATACATGATATATCAATGATAAGAAACCATTTGTGTACATAAATACAACGTATACATGATTAACTCAACACATTGAATAACAACTACCATGGCCAATATTTACACAAGGTTTAACGATACATTACAGTACAATGTTTGAGAGGTACAAGGATACAAAAGTGTTTCCAAATATGAACGGAAACCATACAATCAAGATGACATGATACAAAAGAACATATGAATACACAATATCCTAATTGGCTCCAATATGGATACAACTCTAGAGTCGCCGCAACAGCACCAATCCGCACCTCTCGATCCTCGACTGGGACCCAATGGGGTGCTTAGCACGTTCCACCCGACCACGTGGGTCCGAAGACCCACCCCCCCTGCTAAGGAGCTGACAAGAAGAGACCTCAACCAAGAACATCCAAACAGGGAACCACAAGACTCAACGTCATACAAAGGTATCATAAAACTCAAGGATTACAATGACATAATCAACAACATTCATGAGTCAATAAAATCAAATAAAGCTATGAAACTCATCACATTTAACCCAAGCAATAACAATTAAGCAAGTCACCAAAGAACATTCATAAATCATTTTCACAAGAATCTGAAACAACATAAAGATTACAATAGTGACAAAACGAACAAAGGGTGTCTAGGTGGAGAGTGTCATAGCATAGCCTCATGGGATCCTCCTGCCTTCCCTCCAACTGAGAGCCAACCCACCCATCTATGGATCTCCTAGCCCTTCCTCCTACTTGAGGCACCGGCACCATAGGGTAGCTCATGCGGAGCCGATAACCTCTCATGAAGACAAGATTACGACTTTGCCGACCACGGCCCTCTCTGTCTATCATTAGTCTATGATAGCCCTAATGCATAGACAAGGTATCCAATGTTTATTATCTTGTTATGAGATTACTACCCATCCCTCCTGAATTCATTTATTATGTTTCGCACATTAACAAACTCGTTAGGTGGGTTGTCACGGTACTTCCTCCTAGCAGAAGTCGGCCCCCCACGAAGAGCCATACCAACCAACAACTTGATAGCTCAAAATCCGCGGATGGCTGTAACTTGCACAAGAAACCAAATCCAAAAAATAACTGCATTAGGTGAGGCATGCACCATCTCACACTAGAACAAACTTCAGAGTAATGAAAACCACATTCAAGTGCAAAGCTCAAACCACATAAACACAAACCAAGTGTAAAGGTCAACCATCATCAAAGTAACAAAATCATAAAACCTCCCCGCCCGAGATGAGACAACATAAAAGTCAAATAAATACATCAAACTTGATATGGGTTGCAAAGGCGATCCTCCTAGGTCATCGGCCCCATACCAACTCCTGCAAGAAGAAACCATGTCCCCTCTATCCTATGGAAGACTCTCAATATGCTAACACAAGGGTTCCCCATCCAAAAGGTGATAACCAAAATCAACTAAAAATCAAGATCCAGCATAATAACTAAAATCAAACATAAATTTCAACCATTGATACAATACCCAACAAGTAACATAATTCTTAATTCAAATAACCTTTACAACACAACATGAATACTCCATAGATCAAATATCACTTCCACTTGAACATTAACCAACTCAAGTCAATCATGAGGAAATAAGATAAACCACATTTAAAGAATATCAGTTCAAGTACTCCTTTTATCTACTTAGAGAGTCTTTCAAGTTTCTTAATAGATTCCCTAGTTTCCACTATACATATCTATCCAAATTCATTGTTTAATACAGTCTTTCATTCTTTTAAAGAAACAAAGATACATTTTCTAATTTTGCAAATATAAATATCCCAACTATTTGAATTCAAAGTTTAACCATATAATTCCCCATACTTAATTTATTCACTTAATAAACTAATGCTCTTAAAGAGTAATAACTTAAACAAAGGAAGATATCTATTCATTTTAAATTACTCATATAATTACTAAATGATATCCATAGAAGAATCTATCCCTCTCATATAATTACCCTATAAATATCCTCTTAGAAGAGAAATTAAAAGAAAATCATCTAAAAGGTGAAACACTATCTTACTCTCTTTTCCTATATTAGGATTAAGATGCCCCTTCCTAAAAGATTTGGTTTAATGCATTACTACTACATATACCTATTCATACATAACATTAAAAGACCAAGGGGTATGATGTACTAGATCAAACTAAGAAATTCCCACTAATATCTCTCAAAGATTTAATGCATTCGTATCAAGTACATAGAAATGCTAAAAAGGGAAACTTTATCTAAAGTAAAAGGCTTCCATATTTAATGATAAAGCAAGATCTATATCTTGAAGAGTTCTACAGGATAATTTCTATCGAGGGCACACTTACACACATTGACTCTTTCCAATTTAAGTATAGCAGCAAAACAGTGGTCAAAACCAACCGATTTTAAGGATTTTTAGTTCAATGATGGGAAGATAGGTAAAGTGATTGATAATTGAATCGAGATAGTATTTGAAATTGGTGGGATGTTAATTCAATAGAGCATATCAATTTTGAAATAGCGGGAACAAAATATTGGAGTCTAAGACAAGGCACACAAACTCTTCAGAACAGCGACAGGGCTCCAAAACCAACAAGCAATAAAACTTGATCCAACATTAAAGTTGTCAGGAACGGTGAAAAACAAACCATCATGATTCAATCCTCATCTTGATAGAGCCTTTATCAGGTTCAAATGTGGATAAGGCTGAGTATTTCCAGAAACATTGCTTTTAGTTGGATCCCAAAATGCTGCGACTTATGATCTTTTCTAGACATCTTGCGCAGAAGCGGGCAGATGTGGTAAGATTCAATTAGTAAGGAGATTACCTAATGACAGATAGAGGTATTAAAAGAAAATACAAAAACAAACCTTGTCTAAATTCTTCTGAATGTTAAGTTAGGTCGATTTGGAGAAGATATTGGTCTCAAATGTTATGAGAGCTGGGTATGGTATTATGAACAAAAAAAAACTCTCAAGAGCCACACACAAGCTATCGATTTGGTTCAACAAAATAGGATGGAATAAGGGTCGCTATTCTTAACCTCTATTTAAGACATCCATAAAGGAATAATGAAGGGTATTCAGAGAAATGATGATATTTCTTCTAACTACTCGCCACACCAGGCAAAGAAGGACGGTGTACACTGAAGCATAACAGGAAATCCTATCTTTGGCCGACGTCCTCAAAAAGATCAATCCAAACAAAAATTCTAGAGGAGTTCAAGTGCTGCGGCTGAGATTTGTTGACAATGGAGTCAACGAGATTATTTGAACTTTCAAAATTTTCTATTATGTTCAAGTGCTTCAGCTATGACAGGTTGCCAATGAAATCAGGATGATTATTTAAACCTCTACAACATTCTATTTTCAAGTGCTGCAACTGCAATATATGCCACTAGAACACAGGGAGGTTATTTAAATCTATACGTCGTACTATGCTCAAGTGCTGCCGTTGTGACAGGTTGGAATGGAATCAGAAAAAGTATTTTAAGTATAGACTTCTAAGGCAATGAACGCCGAGACTGTTCAAGTTTCTCGATTCCAATTGCATCAAACTCAGGTACGCTTATATGGAGGAAGTTCATGGATCCATTTCATGTAGCCACCGTCAAAGAGTTACCAGCCAACAAGATGGAGGAAGTTCCTAATAAGTGAGCTGAAACAATAATGAATATTATATACTATGCATAAAATTGGTCTTCTATTAAAATGAGTGCAGATTGCGAGGTGTACGCAGCCTGCCAAACATCGAGTACCTCTCTATAGATCTAACAGCACGAAATCAAGTTTCTATGCCAAATGATATTTACAAGGGAAAGCACAGGATTCATAAAATTTGTATCTACGTCGAACGTCATGCACTGGTGAAGCACAGAATTCAGGAAAAAGATTAAAAGTAAATCTATTTCACAAACCGACCTGGAATCCTTTGCTCATAGACGGTTAGGACGAGTTGCCAATCACGAACTTGCAGCCAACCCTTCTTCTTGTCTGAAAACTGTGAAAATCATTATCTCAATTTCCATTACAAACTATCATCATTTTTATTATTATTATTATTATTATAAATGCATGGAGATGATTTGCGGATAGAAAATTTCATTCTGATTCGATAGGTCTCAAGACTAAAAGATCCCATGCTTTCATCATCCTCGAGGAAAAAATGTTGATCCATCAAAAAGAAAGCAAAATAACAAGTTTCCTTATAAAATTCCAGTTCCTAGCCGTGCATGTCCCTGCTTTTATCTCTTACTATCTTTTTCCCATTTTTTTTTCAATCAGCTTGAAATAATATCTCTCATTTATTTAATTTTCAGAATGCTTTCCATTTTGTGCTTGACTTTTATCCAATCAAAATCTTATCTTTTATTTTATTTTATTTTATTTTATTTATTTTTATTAATTAAAATCACATTATCTTTTCACGTTAACATAATTATCTTTTAGGATAATAGCATATCCATTATTATCTTTGATTTAAAATAATATTTTTAGGAACAATTTGGTCAATTTATTTTATAACAACACTTTTACTTTTAATGAAATAGATTAATTTAATCACTTGTTATAAATCATCTAATTTAACTTACTTTAATTATTATTCTAATTTCTAATTTTATTTTAAATAACCTTGCAACAACTTTTGATTTAATTAATTATCTAAACTAGAATATAGACATATTATGTTTTCCTCACAATCAAAGAACACAATAAAAAATGTCACAACGAAGAAATACTCACACAAAGACCCGAGGAGCGATGCAGGGGCTTCGTCATTTATCTAATTAAGTCATTCTCTCTTGTTAATTGAATTAATCAATTTGGTTTAATTAACCCTAGCCCCCCTTTAATTAAATAAATCAATTTTATTTAATTAATCTGTAAAGTCTACCTATTAAATTAAATAAATTAAACATTTATCTAATTTAATCTAACATCACCTCCCTTTGGTTAAATAAATCCAAATATTTATTTAACTAAGTCTAAATCATTTTCATCTCCTTTTGATTTATTTTAATCCATGAATATAAATCAAATGGGTCAAATCACTTAATCCTCTCTTAAATTAATTAAATCCTGATTAATCTAATCTAATCCATGTCACATCCTCTAACTTTTCCCACTTGCACAATAAATCAATTTATTTGATTTATTATTTCTTCTATTATCTTTTAAAATGGCATCAAAAAGGGAATATTCCTCCAAGTTTTAAAATCTCCCCCCAAAAGGACTTTTCCTCCAACTTGGCATTTATGAGTTCTTGCATGTCTCTTACACAAGTCAACTTGGCATTTAATTCATTTTTCAGCCCCCCTAAACATGTCATTTCATCAAATTCAAATTTCAAACTTGCACAATGATCAAAATGTGTTCAACCTTCCTCCATTCACATTTGGACAAGTGGCACCTTGCCATTGGTTGAATGTTAGTCCCACATTGCTCCATTTTGGGAATTTCTCCATCCAATAATTCTATAAATAAGAGGTTTGATTCCTCATTTTAGCATCCACAACTTGATTAAACTTATTATACTCAAATTCATAGCAATCTTCATTCATCTAATTGAGTTTCATAGCTAGGTTATACAAATTTTATCTTGGAGCACATTTCAATCATAAACAAAGTGGATCACTCTTTATCATCAATCAACAAAGCTTGCATAGGAGTTGGGAAAAGGCCAATTTCCACATCAAATTGGCACCAACTCCCTTAAGAGATCAAGATTTGGCATTTCATTTGAATAGGATTTACTGTCTTTCATTTGTGCTTGTTTATGCTCATCATATCATTTCCTTTTCATTGAAATTTAAATGGATTTCTTATTGAAGCATGATACTAACTTGCATTTGATCTAATAGGTTGTTGGTTTCTTGTGTTTGTTTAGGTTTGCAATCTTGGTTCACATTTGGCGCTAGAAGCAAGGCTTGAATCACAAATCTAACACATTATTTTAATAAATTTCATTATTTTTCAATAGTTTTGTTCTTTAGTTGTTGTTATAGTGCATTTTCAAGATATTTCAGCGCATCCACACTCTGTTACAGAACATCCAAACCCCTTTTTGGCACTTTGAGCACCCTTTTATTGCTTCTAAGCATTGTTTTAGCACTTTTGAGAACTGTTTTAGTGCTTCTGAGCATGTTTTGGTGCTTTTGAGCACTGTTTTGGCACTTTTGAGCATTCTTTTGGTGCATCTGACCATTCTTTTGGTGCTTTGAGCACTATTTTAGTGCTTCTAAGCACTATATTTAGTGCTTTTAGAGTCAGTTTTAAAATGGCTATATCTTTGTAATATATAGGTCTTTCTTCAAGCTCTTTTTTTTTAAAATGGGGTAGAGTTTCTTAAGCTATCCAATGGTGTAGGTGTTTGTTAACTATTAATGAGTTAAAAATTTTAAATTTACATCTAAAGTTAAATCACATTATAACTTGGTCCAAGTTTTAGGGTTTTTATTCTTAATGGAGTGATCTTGGACAATAGTGGTTTAAAAGTTTTGGCCAAAGTGGACACTAAAATTATTATTTTTAACTCAATCTTCTCATTCAGGTACCTATAGCGGCTAAACCATGAAGAATTTGAAGATAATGAAAACTAGAGTCTCGTCACATTTTGTCTATAGATTCACAAAAATATTTTTTTCAAAATTTTTTTGCGGGTCATTTGAACTTCCTTTTCATCTCCATGAAAACTAGTTTTTTCAAAGAAATAACATTTTTAAAGTGTGTGAGAAAGTATAATGCATAACTTTTTTTCCATGAAGGATAAAATTCTAATTCTTTTCGAATTTAGATTCATAACTTTGATTTCTAGTGCTTCCCCTTGGTTAGACAAATTACATTGAATATTTTTCTTTAATCAAGTTTTGAGTCTGAAATGCCATTTCACAAATTCGGAACATAGCGTGTTGTATAGCAACTTTTTTTTTAATATACTCGAAATTCAAAATTGTTGGATCAGGGACTTCAATCTGCTGCACTCATATTTTTCAAATTTGTTTTGATAATTTACTATTTTTTTCCACGTAATGCGAGAACATAGACCTTCATTTCGATGAAAAACCTATGTTTAATAAAACTAAAAACACAAATACAATAAAACTTACAAACTTATATTCGGAATTATATGCATTGGATATAGATTTTTCGAGATTTCGCGGATTTCAATTGGGTTTGTCAATGACTCTTCCATTTTCATCATCAACTTTGAGCTTTCAGAAGTGCAAAATTTATGGTTTTTTGTGTCTGAGAGGGATGAGGAAGGAAAGGAAATTTCCATCCCTAGGGGTTCGAAGAGGCCCTTTTATAAGGAGTTTTTGGATTTTGGAAATGGCATTTAAAGGGTTCACTGAACCCAGTTCCTATGAACCTAATGTTCCGGTGGAGAGCCGGTGGGTTACATTGAACCATAAAATCAAGTTATTTTCCATTCATTTTGTGGGGTTTCGCTTTCCTCCGCTTCGAACAAACCACTATTTAACTGGCTTCACCCAATGATTTATCCTAACCCCTATATCCTTTTGTTTCTTGATCTCATCTAACATTTTGAGCACTTTTGCAAGTTAGGAAATCAAAAAGGGGAGGAGGAAACAAAAGAAAAGCCTCTTATGACATCATTTCTCTATTGTATCAAGTGTCTTTAAACACTCTTGGAAGCAATTATAATTTCAAGTTTAAGGATTTTATCTCTTCAAGCTCGTAGGACTCAATAGATTTTAATTTGGGCTCTAAAAAGAACAAGACAAAGGGATTAAAAAGAACCTTAGGAAAATTTACTAGATTTTGTTTAAGGTTAAAAATTGAACAATCAAATCCGCTTGCTTTTGAATGCGCTAAAATAATTCACTTTTCTTTGCTTTGAAGGCGGAAATATGAATTTCGTGGTATCATTGCCTTAATTACTTACACAAAGTAATATCATCAAAAGATGTATACACTTCTCTCGTGCCTCACATAAATCTTGAGAATCAAAAAGATTTTGGCAACATTAATTTGCGTAAGTAATTTCCCATACACTTCAATTTGGGTTTAAAATTGAACAAATTTTGTGAGTGTGAGTGGGCATATTGCATGTGTTCTCCCTTTGTTTCTAAACAAAGGTTTATTGAAATATGAATATGTTTACTCACTTTTGTTTATATTAGAGGACCTTCCTTGGGGAAAAAGTACTCACTCCAAGGAATGACTCAACTAGTAACACTCTAAAGCCAAGAATATTTCTAGTCGGGATATAAAAGTGGGTGCTAGAAAAAAGGCCAGAATCACATGGTTTGATTTGATGAGAAGGGTAGCAATGGTCTCTCACCACATTGGGTCAACTCCTATGAATGGAAAGTCTGAATTAATACCCTTGTTGTAGAAAGGCCAAAATCCCTATCTATTTGTTGGTGCAAGAACGGTTGTTCTAAAGCTACCCCACACTTTTACAATTTTTAGTAGAAATGGAAAGTATGCCATGGGAGTTTCTTGGGTACTGATGCTTGGCTACCCCAAGAAGTGAGTTCCATGGAGGGGAACCATTGGGATCAAGCATCTAAGAATTCACTAAAAATAAGCATAGCTAGACTTGTCCAAGTGGGGACTCAACAAATATTGTCTCAAATATCCATAGGATTTTGCTTGTTCTTGGTTACAAAGCACTTTGCTTGTTCAAAAACATTGGGAAAAATAATTCAACATGAGCATCAAATCTCAAACCCTTTAGGAGAAGCAAATATCCTTGAACAAATTCACATGCTATTACTTTCCCTTAGGATCCTCATCCTTAGAGGCTTCTAAGAATTTGGATTTCATCTTAATTTTCTCCTACTAAAGTCAACAATAGGGAACTTTTTCCTTAATTTCCCCAATTTCCGCATAACACACTTTGTGGCATGATAATAGATTAGGACATTAGACATCTAGTTTAAAAATATAATCAAGAAAGTGTTTGTGGTAAAAGCAACTCATTAATCAAGATGGCATAAATTGAACCCCACACATGTACTTGTTTATCTTTTGTCTTATGGTCTTTTGAGAAAATATGTATCTCTTGGTTTGAAGTACTCTTAGGGAAAGGCATGTTCTACCAAACCTTGGTCTTGTAAACATGTCCCTCTTAGGTTCATTTAGAATCAAAACAACCAATCATTTCTTCCATCTCCAACATCAATCAAAACCCATCTCACAAACAACTTTTGAACCATTGGAAAAATCATTCATACTAGACTTTTGGAAAAATCCTCTTGAAATCAAAACATAATCATCTTATGTGACTAGATGTGTCTAAATGAATCCTTCTTCATACACTTAGTTAAATTATCTCCTTGTGGACAAATTCATTCCAAGAAAACATCTAACCTCTTGGAGTTTATGAGTTCATTATCAAATCCAAATCAAAATCAAATCCAAATCAATTCAAAATCTAAATCTAAATAAAAAATCAAAAATCAAAAATCCAAAAGTCCTGAAGTCTAGCATTGATCCAAGGTTCCTAAATGTTCACCACCCATATCATTCACCCCTTTTATCATTCATCTCATCATTGGTCCTAAACACCTTAGGGGCCACTTTTGCAACAAGGTCAAAACACAAGAAGAACATGGAATATAAAATTGATCCATACATGATGAGTAATCCAAGTCAACCAAACTATCCAAGCCTTACAAAACCAATGGATTATGAAAACTCACATTTATACAATCCATGATGCAAGGGATCATTATCTCCCACAAACCCCAATGGTACAAAAAACATGAGTATACCCAATCTAAATCTTGGAACACCTTTTCTAATAATAGATTTAAATCCAAGTCCAAAATTACAAATCTATCAACCAAATACTAAATGCATGAGTCCTCAACAAAACAATAGTATCACACCAAATCCATACATTTGAAAAAAGAATATACGAAATACAACTATACCAAGCATGAACTTCTTGAATCCATATGTAATGCCTCATCTTATAACCTAAGGAATGTTGCAATTGTGTATATAAGTGTAATAATTTTTTTTTAAGTATTAATATTAAGTTAATTAGTTGCATACATTCACTAAGTTACACGATGGTACACTACTTGAGATTCCATAGACGACTTTCGTATTTAGCATTGCACATATTTAATTAACATAAACTTAAAAATAAACATTGCATATCATTTGAATACCATTCATGAAAGTATAAAGTACAAATTTGATTCTTACATTGCATTGAAATAATATTACAATTTTCATTCATCTGATGAGGTAGATCAATAATAGTTACAATTACATTTTACAAATGTTCACCTCTTAACAATTAAGGGATATTTCAAATACAAGATTTCCAATAATGCAATAAATAAATACACATATGTATCCAAGTACGAGCTCTCCATCCATGAAGCTCTCATTACCACGAACATAAACTGGGGACCCAACAGAGTAGGTGCACGTTCTACCCAACCATGTGGTACCCGTAGGTCCACCCCCCGTGCTAGGAGATAGTAAAATGGTTACCTAGACATAACCTATTCACCCAAGACACAAGTACATAACTAACTGATGGTTACATTGCTTCCAGATTTAAGACAATCAATTGTGCTAAGTACACAAGGTTAACTGTTATTTTAGGTGGAGTGTCATCACAACGTTGCAAAGGTTACCCTGGTGTTTCTTCTTAGGTTCTAGCCCCCAACTTGGGTTACCCCAGTAACCTCTTATGAAACCCGGCCCCATTTGCAAACTATTGCGGAATTGAATATCTTTTAAGGTAACAAGATATTGATTTGCCATTCTAGGCCTTCTCATCTTATACTCAAGACTGAACTAGCTCAAGAGTCCGTAAGTGAGGCATAATCATCTTATTAAGGATTTTAATTCAAACTACTATTTTATTTAGTTATCACTAACTTACTAACCCTTTGTAAGTTACCCTGACACCACTTTGTGTGTCAGCCCTTATAGAGAGCCACTCTTCTAAACATAACAAAGGAATTCTAAGTTTCCCTGACTAAGGTTGACAAGATGTGCAAACATACAACATGAAACTCTACACTTTTCATAACGAACATCAAGTCTATGTTCACAAACTCAAGTGTCTAAGCACCATACAAAACCACGTACACAACCTTAGCCAACACAAGAATTCAACTTAAACAATCTCAACCCCCACATTATCTAACTTGTATGGAAGACTTATACATTTTAAGAAATTCCCAATTTTCCCAATAAAAGGAAACACATTTAAAAGCAAATTAGGAAAAATAAACGTCTACTATTCGGATTTACTAAATCCAGTCATTCAAAAGAATTAGCAAGAATTATAGCAACTTAATTGTAATTCTTTTCTCAAACAATAAAGGAAATAACATCATTTAATTCTAATTTTAACTTTCACAACTTTACTTATCAATATCTATCAAATTTCATTTATAATTTAAATTTCAATTCCACACACATAAGGCACTCAACATAATAAAATAATTATTAATATTTTTATACCAAAATATTTATTTAATTATTTTATTATAACAATTAATCAACAATAATATTTCAATTTCTAAATTTTCTAATATTCAATAATTGCATATTTATAAATACAATATATATATATAATACATATTATAATAATATATATTATATATAACATATATATTATGATTATAAATATTATATGATAATTAAATGTGCATAAAAGAAAATTCTTTAAAATAAAATAAAGCACATATTAAACTAAACAATCCGTAGCCAATGTGCGGCCATAGCAAAGGCTGTGGGTGAGGCTGCCTCTGCAACCCTCCCCACAGGGCCGCTCTGTGGAAGGCAGCGCCATGCGCTGCTTGTGAAGGCAGTGTTGGGCGCTACCCTCCACACCGTCTCCTTGTTTGGAGTCAGCAGTCGAGGCAGTAACCCTTGCCGCCTCCAATGCAATTTAATTTTTTTTTTAAATATTAAATCCGCTATACAGAAATTCGCCTGAGCGGCAAAAACATAAAAAAAAAATAACAATTCTCTATTCAAACCCTCACCCGTACGGCGATTGTGTTTTTAATATAAATATAAAAGAGGTAAATTGCTTACAATCCAGATACAATATATGAAGATAAATATATATACAAATATATATATATATATATATATATATATATATATATATATATATTACTCTTATATATATATTTACTCTATATATATATATTACTATATATATATATATTTATATATATATATATTTATATATATATATATATTTATATATATATATATTAAATTTCTTCAAGGTTTTTATATTGGGGAATTTAAGAAAATTCTATAGGGTTTCAATGGGGAAATTGGAGAAATTGTAAAATTTCAAGAGGGTTTTCAAAGAAAAATATCCACAGCATTTCCAATCAAATCCTAATTTATTCCCTGAGGATTCAATTTCTTTTTTTAACAATAATTTCCCCTCACAATAAATTTACTCAACCTTTTCTACAAAGTGAAAGGTACAAAAGTTTTCTGAAACCAACCAAATCCTTACAAAACAAGAATACAGTGAACAATTTCCTGAGAAATACAGGGATATTAATAAATGAAATTTTCTTTTCTCAAACATTCTTTTCAAAAAATAAGAAATTAAAACACAAGGGAAATACATGTTTCCTTAGCTTCAAAAATTTGTCTGGTGATGAAAGCCTCTGTTGCCCGTAGCTTCCAAAACATTTCTCGAACACTAATTCCCAAAATGCAAACCAGAGAACTTCCACAAATATACAATAATACCAAGGGATATCACAAAACACTTTCAAAGAAATTTTAACAGCAGACTATAATTTCATTTCCCATGAAGAAAAAAGATCCACTTCTGTTTTTCCCCAAATCCTAGATAACCTCTGAGAAATTCCTCAACCAAAAATAATAAATTTAACTGGCACACATGTCGAGAAGAAGAAAATATCTTTAAAAACTTCCCAGAAATCTTTCCTTTCAAGATTTGCATGCCTTTAATTTATTTAAAATTTACAATTTTCAAAATGCAAATCTATTTACAATTAAAAATGCCATTTCCAAAATAGTAATTAATTTAAAATTAAATCTATTCACACACATTTAAAATAATTTTAATTTAATCAATTAATTTATTTAATTAAATGAATTTAATCTTTAAGATCAAATTATTTAACCAAACAAACTAACTAATTAATTAAATAAAATATAAAACTTATTTCTTTAACATTTAAAAATTAATTTAAATAAACAGTATATTAAAGCATAACAAACTATCATAAAATGATAAAATTTTCCTTTCAAGCAATTGATCCAATCAGGGACAAACAAGACCATCAATGACTCTGAACTAAAACTAACAATGTACTATGACTGGGTTTAAGACTAGACTAGGATGTACCATGCTACTACTTCCCAATCAACATTTTCGTTGAGTCTTGACACACTCATAACTGAGTAACCAGGTGGAGTTGGTGTCATGTACCTGCAATCCTACAACCAAACAAATAACAAACATATATATATAATCCATAATATAGGCACACCGTGCAGAGAAAATCACGGACATCATAGGGCACTCACAAGCAAGTGATGCAATTTCATTCTCCACACCAATACACGTCACATCAGACTAAAAAATTAAATAACAGTTAGTCCATCATAAACATATACATAGCAATAACATCTGAAGGGAAACATCTACGCTATCACAAAGCATGTCAGAAATCAAATATCACCATACAATGTATCATCATATCACAAAGTGAATCCACTGTCGCTCAAAATCAGCGATCAAAATATCCAAACCAAAGTACCAAAGTCTAATAGTGTGAAAACATGCAAACAGAAACATAAGCATAAGCTGGAGGGCTACTACATCACTCTACCCCCTAGGATGTCGGGCTGATCCTAAAAGCCTGTGTGAAAAGGAATAGGGACCAGTTACCTCATGCATGTGCATCCTCCCAGTAGCGAAGCCTCATGGCTGGGATCCCATTGGACCCTCACAGTCAACATCTGACCCACGAGAACAGTGTTGTGGTTGTAGAATGGCCACGGGGCTCTCAAAGCTGGATTGCTGTCCTCTACTTACATGACCACATTCCAATCCAAGTACATGAGAAATGTTGTTGGGATGATA
Organism: Sequoia sempervirens; assembly: GCA_007258455.2. Taxonomy (NCBI): domain Eukaryota; kingdom Viridiplantae; phylum Streptophyta; class Pinopsida; order Cupressales; family Cupressaceae; genus Sequoia; species Sequoia sempervirens. Next base: position 23,767 of record VDFB02347497.1, read on the forward strand.
TATGGTCTAGAAATCTTGATGCATGGAAAACATCATGAATGCGTGACAGATTTGTGGAGTGAGTTGATGCCACGGGGACCAATCATCTCTAGGATCCAAATGGTCCCATGAAATGGCTGAAGCTTGTAGAGCTTTGTTCCATAATGGAGTTGGGCTGCTTTCTCTTGGTCACACTTTCGAGAAGAAACTTGCTCTATCACCAACACAAAGAGTATGCGGTCCTATTCTATGTTGCATGGGCATACTTCTTTTTGCCCTCTTGTGCTGCTGTCAAATGTTCTAATACGGTCAACCTGTTGCTCCGTAATGCCGAGCATCTGGGACCAGTACTCTACATCATACAATTAAGTCCCAGCTCAATGGAGTTAGGCAAGGATGGCCAGGTATAATGCCTAAATAATTTGTATACCTATGGAACTCTGATATCCATTATTGTAAGCAAATTCTACTAAGTACAGATAATCCTCCCAACATGATTGTTGGTCCATTATGTACATTCTAAGCATATCCTCTAAATTTTGGTTAACTCTCTCTATTTGTCCATCGATTTGAGGATGGTACGCTGAACTAAAGTTCAACTGTGTGCCTAGAGCATGTTGTAATGAAGTCCATAAGGCTAAAGTAAATACGGGATCTCTATCAGAAATAATCCTACGAGGAATCCCATGCAATCTAACTATGTCCTCCATAAATATCCTAGCTATGGATGAAGCATTGTAAGATGATCGTACTGGTGAAAAATGAGCTACCTTAGTCAATCGGTCAACAGTTACCATAATGGCATCATGTCGACATGATGACATAGGTAACCCTACAATAACATCAATAGATATAATGTCCCATTTCCATTCAGGAATGAGATGTGGCTGCAATAATCTAGCAGGATGTTGATGCTCAGCTTTAACTCACTGGCATTCAAGACATCTCGATACATAGTCAACAATATCACGTTTCATACCATGCCACAAATACAATTGCCAAAGATTAGCATGCATTTTCTTAACACCTAGATGAGCTGAGTATGGAGCTTGATGTGCTTCAGTCATAATTAATGTATGAAGACCCTCAAAATATGGTACATAAATATGACCTAAATGTTGTAATATACCATCCAGTTCAAGAAAATATCCTGCAAATCAACCTTCTAAAGGTCTACCAAATTCAATCTCTGACCTTATTTCCTGATACAATCTATCAGTAGGAAGTGCTGCTAGTATTTGACCTCTCAAATCTACTTCAAGAGTAGTAGCAGAGATCTCATGTCGACAACGACTAAGAGCATCAGCCACTACGTTCTCTTTTCCTTGAACATATTTCACTTCAAAATTGTACTCACACAAGAACTCCATCCACCGTCTTTGTCTAGCATTCAATTTAGGTTGTGTGAAAATGTATTGTAGACTATGGTGATCAGTATGAAGTTCAAAATGATGACCTAATAAGAAATGCCTCCACCAAACTAATGCATGCACTACCGCAACAAGTTCTAAATCATGAGTGGGATAGTTTAATTTGTGATCCTTGAGTTTGCTAGACTCATAAGCAATCACATGCCCATCTTGCATCAGAACTACTCCCAAGCCCTCTAAGGATGCATTAGTGCAAACTACAAAATCCTTAGTAGGATCAGGAACAATCAATATAGGCGCATTAGTCAACTTTTCTTTAAGTGTCTGAAAAGCCAACTGACACTGCTCTGTCCAAACAAACTTCTTCCCTTTTCTCTGAAGAGAAGTAATAGGATGACCAATTCTAGAAAACCCCTCAACAAACCACCTATAATAACCAGCTAGACCCATAAAACTACGTACTTCACCTACATTAGTAGGCATGGGCCAATCTACAATAGCTTGAATCTTTGAAGGATCCATAGCAATACCTTTTCCAGAAATCACATGTTCAAGGTATTTTACTTCAGTTTGAAAGAAGTCACACTTCTTCAGGTTCGCATACAATTGATTTTTCCTTAAACATTTCAATACCTGTCTCAAGTGTTCTTCATGCTCCTTCATGTTTCTCAAATAGATCAAAATATCATTGAGAAATACAAGGAAAAAGTGATCAAGGTATGTATGAAAAACACCATTCATTAAACT
>VDFB02347498.1:0-22293 GCA_007258455.2 Sequoia sempervirens
GGTGGAACAATGTGGGCCATCCTACCATGATGGTCATTTGTTTGTAACTACCTCCAAAATGGCTACTAGCCCAAGGAAGTTCGCACCCCTGGGCCCACATTTGCATAACTCCCTCAAACAGAATGCTAAATATGATTTGAAAGAAATGTTAGAGTCCTTGAATGATGAATTACTGGACCTAATGTTGTTTTGCAGGATTTTGCTAACACATGAATGCACTTACTACTCCCTTGCTTGCAGGATATATGGAACCAACAATAGGACCTTCAAAGGAATCCTTTGAAAAGGAAAAAAGGAAAGAATCCAGCCAAAGAAACAAGGGGCAAAGACGACAAGGACCAAATGAAGTACAAGTTCTAGGGAGAGGAACTTAAGTCAAAGGTCACCACAGACTGGGACAAGATCTCATACACCAACTTGAGGCACATCGACATCGATGAATTTAGGCAAAGGGTCATCGTCAACCCTACTATAGAGAATTCTAGGAAGCTAAGAAGAAGTGGGTTGGCCAAGGATGTTGGTTTCCCACCTGCCCTCATAGCTCCCAAACTAGTATTGGCATGCAGAGAGGTGTATCAGGAGAGCACTAAAAGAATAGTGGATAGAGATGGCAACATACTAGTTGACTTGTCCTCCAATTCCATTGGAAAGACTTTCCATGTACCTACCTTCGATGAAATGGAAGAAACAACTAAGGAGTATGTTGAAAGAACATGGAAGGTTGATCCCCTCAAGTGTAAGAAACTGATTAATCAGTACTGGTTAAAGGAGAAGAGGGGTAGTGCAAACAAGGTACCCTAGGATCTCCTTAGGAGAAATTTATATGAAGATTACCATGACCTTGTGACCTTACTGAGAAGAATTATGGGCCTCCCAACTGCAACATTCTTCCAAGATTGGATGCTCTATTTTATAGAAGAAATCATCAGGGGAAAGAACCAATTCCATTGGGAAGGAATGATTAGTAACTACATACATGAGCAGTTTTTGGCAGTGAAGAAAACCCCCCAATTCTACATGACTTCATATCTAGTCTATCTACTTGCCAACCGTGCTCAGTACATAGGACTATTTGTAGCCCCAAGCCAGACTCTAGAGAGAGAATTGAAGGTATATGATAGGTACCCTCAACTCCAATTTAGAAACTTCAAGAAAGATTACTGTAGAGTCAATGATTCCTTCATCGAGCATATTATTAGATTGCTTGGAGGTGACTTCAAGAGGAGGGTTACACATAGTGCTAATACCTTCATCCACTGGTTTGGATTTGTGTTTATTCAATTTCCCAAGTTTACATACATCTGAACCAATGGTTTCTTAGAGAGACCATATAAACTACCCAAGTACCCAAATGATCAATTGGTACTACTTGAGCTCTCCAGGAAATTGCAACATGCTCACACACTGCTAAGTGACAAACATGGGCTGGGGATTCCTTATCCACTTACATTTGGCCAATGAATGTATGCAATCCATGTGTATTAGTGTGTGGAATATTCTAATAAGGAGTTAAACGAATACAACCTGGAGCTCCACACTACTAGGCCATGGGTGGATCCATATGGAAAATTGAAAAAGATGGTTGGAAAAGAGTATGCCCACCTCCACGATGTTGAAGACTTTTGGGAAAATCGTAGGGATGATAAAGAGGTGCATATGAGGCATTACATGCGCATGACTGCATATTTTGTCAAAACAGTCAACTTGTTTCTAGTGTCAGATCAAATTGTTGAAGATGAGAACACGATGATAGATCCGAGGTATGATGTCATTTCCAACTTACTGTTGCCATTAATTGATTGGAATGAGGAAGAGGTCAATGACCTTGATATTTTTATGAATCCAATCGAGGCAAGGAAAAAACAATGGATTGATGGGCAGATCATTCAATTGATACTTCAAGGAGCTACTTTAACATACGGTGAGCTCGAGGATGAACCTGAGAGTGACACTAATAGTACCATTGTTGCTGCCCCATCTAGAGAGACTTCAAAGTCTCCTCCCACTACATGGTCAAAGAAGAGAAAAGAAGTGGTTGAATGTTAGCCTAAACGCAAGGTGTACTCCAGGAAAGCATCGAAAGGTGAGCCTTTCAAGAAATCAAAGAAATCAAGCAGATTCACAGAGATGCCCACCATATGAGAAGACTCACTCCGCAAGGGAGAGGAAGAAGAGGCCGAGCATCCAAAGTCCCCACTTGTGGCCTCTGACCTTGCTGCTACTACTACTGCCACTGCAATTACTCCTTCGCCTTCTTCTCAAGCGATGCTTTTTTTTTCTTCGCTCACAGTGGACATTTTAGTCCACCTTGCTTCTACCTCACCTACGATGCCAATATTGGTGGTAGATTCTTCATCTTCTACCACTTCTCATCTCTCCTCTTCCTCCATGTCTCCATCAACAAACCTTCAACTAGCCACTGCAACAACAACAATATCTACCCTCTCACTCCCAGAAGCCCTTGCTTGACACATGCAGAACATACCCACTAAGATTTCTAGGGTATTGATGGATGCTATGGTACAAGCTTCCCTGGCCCAAGTTGTTCCTACTCTTCCCATTCCTCCTCCTCAAATAGAGCCTCCCAAGATGGAGGCCACAATGAATTTTTTTGAAGAAATAAAGAAATGAGAAAGGGAGGCGGCCAAAGAAATGGAGGAAGAAGCAGATGATTATCATGAGCATCCTAAATATCAACACCTAGTAATTGATGAAGTGGTGCATGAAGAAGAGGGAACACAATACTCCAAGGAAGACATCAAAGATCCTAGTTCAAAATACATCATGGAAACCTTTGATCAGGAACTAGAGGAGGAACTTTCCAAGCAACTAAGGGATGTTGGTGAGGAGGTTGAGAGACCACCCTCTAAAGAAAAGAAAGAAACAAATGATGAAATGGAGGTAAACACAGAGCCTCCAACCGAGGAAGAAGATGAGAACCCTAAACATGATGAAGAAATTCCTTCTTCACATGAAGAAGAAGAAAAGGAAGAGGAATAGAAAGAAGAAGACAAGCCTCAAGAGCAGGCTGAGATAAGAAATATCCTGGAAGCAGAGCATTATGAAGAGCATTTGCAACAATAAGAAGAAGAGAAAACCTTTGAAGGGGAAGATAGCCCCAAATGGCATACAACCATTGAATCCTAGAGAAGGAAACAATATTTATTCGAGATTTAGATGAGGAAGAAGAAGAAAAAGACAACACAAAAGACTCCAGGTAGCAAAGAAATTAAGATTCAACATACCTGAGAAGAGGAAGGTGATCAAGAATCACCGAAAGAGGGATCCCAGATGCTTGAATGGCTGGAAAAGCCATTAGAGAAGAAGAACCCTATAGTTATGGATCCAAAGGCAAGGTTGGAAGCCATTATGGCTAGTACAAAAATAAGCACAAAGAGGGAAAAGAAACCAAGGGTTAGATCCCATATAACAATAGATGCTTTGGGATCAAGGACATTGCAAATAGCTACTCCAATGGTGGAAGGAGAAGGAGTTAGCTATAACATTTCCATGATTGACTTGGGAACGACAATGAGAGAACAAAAAATTGATCATCTTCAAGGATCAGTAGCCACCACTGTGCACCAAATGAATAAAGACCAATCTACTAAGGAGGAATTAAAAGCACAAGTGGTAGATTTAATAGCCTATATACAATAATGGTCATCCACTAAAGAGTTTCCCACCACATCTTCAACACCGCCATAATTACTATCCAAGGATCATGTCAGCAAGCCAGAAAAGAGAAAGAACTAGAAAAAGGCCATTGGGGATTGGTTTCAATGAGTCATCTACAATGGGCATATGGGTATCATCCACGTTGTTAGAACCGTAAATAAGCTCCTAGAAATGCAAAAGCAACTCGAAGGCATAAGAAAATTCTGCACTAACTTCCTAGACTTGTATAGGATCACATATCCCAAAATTGAGGCTATCCTCAAGATGCTTGAGAAAACATGGGAAAAGGAGTTGGCACTGGAAAAGAATGACCATTGGCTCATAGAAACGTGGAAGATGGGCTTCAATCATAGATGAGAGATCTTGGAATGGGTGCTCCACAAAGTGGAGCTTGATATTGATTGGGCTAAAGAGACCAGAACAACCTATGAGGAATACCTCAAGCTGATGACAGATTTCAACATGCCCTTCGTCAAGATAGATCCAGAAAAGATAAGGCCACATTTCCTCAAGAAGATGGAGGATGGAGCTACATATGTCCTCATGCCAGAGTTCATGGATTTTGTTCCTGGTGCCTTTGCCCAATCTGAGCAAGTAATAAAGAACACTCCCAAATGTGATAAGGACTGGGATGTAATTACCGGTTGATTAAAGAAATTGAACTTTCAAGTGCTCCAATATGATATAATGGAGTGGAATAAGCTTCATACATTGATCAGGAAGTTCATAGAATATGCTACTATGAAAAAGCATGAAGGAAATCCGGTGATTGATGATGAATTCCTCATAGTATAGCTGCAACAAAGGTAGTCAACTACAAGAAAAAAAAATGCTACAGTGCTGCTCATAAGAAGACAAAATAGGAATGAGACAAAAAGATGTATTTTATATTCCTTTATATTGGGGGTAAGTGAAACCCTAATTTGTAGTGAGTCTTGGCCACACAATGAGATTAAATCTTGGCCATTCATTTTACTTTTTGGGCACTATAAATAGGGGGTCTCCTCTCATTTTCAAGAGAGAGTTGAGTTGTAAAGACATGCTGTTGGAATTTTAATAGAAATTCATTGATTTTGGTGGATTCTTGAGTTCCATTCCATGTTGCATGATTCTTCTCCTCATGAATAATGAATTTGAATATATTTACTTTTTTGTTTTAGGTGTTTAGCATGATTCAATAGATTAGTTAATGTTGTTCATTGATGGTGAAAAATTATGTTGTGTTGATGCCTTTCCTTGTTCATGCTTTTTGTTATTTATTGATAATAAATAGTTTGAACATTATTTGAATGTTGCACTTAAATTCTATCTTTTATTCATGCTTTATAGTGAATGAATGGTTGAAATCTGCAAACCTTAGAATATTGCAATAGTTTCATGAGATTGTGAGTTAATGTGGTTAAGTGGGACTTGGTTTTAGGAAGGTTGTCCATTGTAGCATCCTCCATTATCATTGTTCATAAGTAGTTTCAGGTCTAGGAAACTCTCCCTTTCCCTATCCTTTTGAATTTTATTTTAAATAATAACTTAATATAAAGTTCATTGCACATTGTAAAGCCAAATCTGAAGATCAAAGTAGAGTTTGAGACTGCTGTCCTGAACTTGCAGCAATAGAGCAACACTTTAGAAATTTTACAAACTCCATCCAAAGAACCAATTCCCCTCCAACTTAGCTTATGTAAGGCTTCCCTATGCTTACCAACAAGATCAAATTGAACCAACTGAATTATTCCAAGCATGTCATGACCTGACACCTGAGAGACCTTGGGTAGTAATTTGTAACTTGTTGCAGATTTCTACCTTTCAAGAAAGGTAATGCACCTACACATTGCCTATGTTGAGAAGTGCTAAAACACCCATCAACAGAACTAGTGCTAGGAGGGTCCTTTTGAGTTAAGATAGATAGAATTGAATCATTTTCCCCTGAAAGGTTCTATAGAGTTCTAAGATCCACACCTAACAAAGGGGAATTCCAAGAGCTACAAGCCCCTACCAAGGCTAAGAGAGCTAAGAAAGGGGAAGCCACCTCATCTTCTTCATCCAACCCATCCAATTCACTCCCATCTTCATCTGCCTCCTCTTTCCATCTACCCCACACTCATCCTTCCTCTTCCATTTCCACCTCCTCCACTTAGTTGTCCCAAACTGCCTTCCAACTCCTTGCTTCCCAAAGCCAAGGTGCCACCCTTGCCCCTTCCTTCCAAGTCCAAGACATAGTCCTAGCTGCTGCTGCCCCTGTGTAGCCTCAAGTTCATGTTCAACAACAAGTACTACCCCCACCTCCCCTCATGGATTGGTTGGGAAATAATCCTTCTCCACTGCTATTCAATGCTTACCATGACATTCCAAAGAACCCAAAGAGCTTTTGCATGAAGTTCAATCCTCTAGATCCACAAAGGACAGTAGAAAAACACATTAAGATATTCCAAACAACATTGAAGGATATGGAGATTGATCATGAAGACGTGGCCTATCAAATTTTCCCTTACTCCTTGGGGGAAGAGGCCTTATGTTGGTACATCAACTTTCCTACAAGATCTATTATTACCTGGGATCTTTTGAAGAATGCCTTCTTGAGAAAATACAAGATTCCAATCATCCCTTCAAAACTATATCAGTAATTCATAGCAATTTGTAGAGAGGTCAACGAACCAATCAGCTCCTTCAACGATCAGTTTCATCAAGCATTCACGAGATTGAAAGTTCCATATGTGCTCAACAATGTTGTTATCCTACTTGTCTACTATGATGCCTTAGACAACCTTACTGTAGCATTGGTGAAAAGAATGAACCCACCACTAGCCAAATTGGTGGATGCTTATGCTAGGTAGTTATAGCCAACACTGATTTGGGACAAACATCTCAGGTCCACTACCCTCCTTGGGATAGGTTACTCATCCTATGTAGATTCAAGGACTCACTCAAGCTCTACAACACTAGACACCTCTCATGAATCTAGTCCAGTAGTTGCCCATTGTTCCTCATCCAAGACAACTCATGAATCAAGCACCTCTCATGCCTCATTATTTGCAACCCCAATAGTAGCAGGTTTATTCATAGCAGTCCCAAGGGCCACTATATCTACAAGGGCCTAAATTCTCCCTCGCTTAGCAGAACCAACTGACAGCACAACCCGTCTTTCTCCAAAACCAAACACCACAACCAAGCAATACTGAGAAAAATTAGTTGGATAAATTAACAGAGATGATCAGAAAAATGTCTATGGAAATGATGCATCCAAGGAATCAAAACACCCAGCTGCAAGCCTCCCAACACAGTATCTAGGCCAACTTCAATAGAGATAACATGGATAACCGTGAAGTGGGTGCCTCATCCGGGCAAAATTATGAACGAGGGCAGAACTCCAACCAGAACTTCAAAAGGAGACCTTCTCAAAGACATAATAGGACATGGAATACAAGACCAAATAACAGAGGTGTTCCCACTCCTCTTGATTAGCCTGCCAGTGTGGAGAAGACAACTAGTTAAGTATATCTCGCCGAAGCTACCTTATCTGGATGGTGCCAGATTCATAAAATGAAAAGACACTCTGAGTTGGATTGCCCTGAGTTCCTCACAATGGAAAATATTTTTCAAGTAGAAGTTCAAAATGTTGTGGACAACGCTGGTTGTTGAGATCTAGTCCCATTAGAGCCATTCAACTCTCTGGTGCTCATGGTCAACCAAGATCCATTTCCACGAAGTGAGAGCAACGAGCCTAAGAATGAGGATGCCTCCCCAAAGAATGAAGAAGTCAAAGAGGTAAGTAACGGGGAAACCTTATCCCAACTCTTTACTTTGATAGATAATGTTCTGGTAGATGAAGAAGAGTCTTGTGAAGATGAGGTCCAAATGTTCCATCAAAGAGCATCCCCATATAACTTAAGGAATAGACAAGTAGGGGGACCTTTCACTACTTCCACTCTTCCTAATAACTTCAGCACACCGCCTAATCCTAATGCCAACAATAATCTGGGCTACCCCTATGTGCCCACCTAATATTTTAACAAGAACAAACAGCTGAACCAAATGCAAAACTAGTCAGGTAGCTCTTCCTTAGGTAGAGCCTTCAAGGTTGAAATTGAGCAAATGGGAGTGTATGTTGCTGAAGAATTTAAGAAGGTCAAAATTAGCCTATCTACTTTTGAGTTACTTAAGGTTCTTGTAGTTAGGCATGCCTTCTTTAGGGTGATTAGACCCCTTCCTCTAAGGTAACACAAGAAACACCAAGCAAGAGAGACTCTTTAGAAGAGCCCCCACACAAACCTATAATTCAAGAGAAAATAGGTAAAAATAAAGATGTCTCTTCCACTCAACAAACTAGAAAACAACCTGCTAAAGAGAAAAACCAAGTGCAAGCTAAGGAAAAGACCAATGAGAAAGATAAGAATCAAGTGGCTCAGGTTGATACGCCTGTGGCTCTGTTCCAAGGGAAGCTAGAGATGCCACCCTTCCTCACTACAATTAGAATATTTGGGAAGAACTTGCACAATTGTGTGCTTGATTCAGGAGCATTGGCTAATGTCATACCTCTCACCATTTGAAAGGCATTGGGAATAGTCCCCGCTCCTTCCAAAAGAAAGGTGACTCAACTAGACAAAACTGAAGTGAACATAGTTGGAGAGATCAATTAGATTCCCATGCAGATCACTGCTGACCCAAGGGTGCAACAAGTAATTGATATTTAGGTTGCAGATATACCAAATACATATGGCATAATACTAGGACAAGATTTCACTCAAGCACTAAACAGGTATGCTGCAACTGACTTCTCCCACTTATGGTTGCCATGGAAGGGACGAGAAAATCAAATTCGCATTGACCAAGAACCACGCATGAAGTTCATGATTATTGAATACAACAACACCAATGAGGTGTTATTTTATGAAATGGAGTTAGGAAATTACTCTCCCATGGCATACCAGGAGGAATCAGAACTTCAAGAAGAAGAAATGGCTGACGAGGTCCTTTTAGTATTGTGCAATCCTCCCTCCAATCTAGCTTAGGGGCTAGAATGGACTTCCAAGAGCTTTTTCTACCTAACTAGTGTAGAGTTCACAATGTTACCCATTCATAATTCAAGTGCTACTTGTGTTAGATAGTAGTAGAGCATATCAAAGGACAAGGCATGCTTCAAAAGGAGCTACCGACAGAACAACCTATCACCGACCATGTCGAGCCAATAGCTATTTTAGAAATGACAGATGGAAATGTGCAACTAAGAAAGAACGAATGCATGATTGTCCTCAGAGTCAAGGAACCTCCCAAGAGTTAGAAACTACACTTCGATGGATCCAAGTCCAAGCAGGGAGCCAAAGCCAGATTTGAACTTATCAGCCCCATGGGTAAGACCTACTTTGCTGCCCATAGACTCCAATTTTATTGCACAAATAATGTAGCAGAGTATGAGGCATTAATTCATGGTCTCTTGATGGCTCTAAGGAAGAAAGTTAAAATGCTGCAAGTTTTTGGTGATTTGGAGCTTGTAGTGAAACAAATCAAAAAATTATACTCATGCCATGACCGAAGACTAGAAAATTATAGGCATAGGGTTTGGGATTTGTTAGAGAGCCTAGATGCGTTCAATATTCGGTTGATCCCTCGATCCCAAAATCATATTGCTAATGCTTTGGCTCAAGCAACCAATACTCTTCAACCATTAGCACTATCAGGTCTCAAGAGGTTTACCATTGAACTTACTTGCACCCCATCTATGCCAGACAATGTTACCCATTTCTAGGTGTTTAATGATGACAAGCATATCTTGGAGTTTATCACTAGCTCTGACATGTTTGCAACCTAGATAATTGATGAGGTTGAGCTTGAAGAAGCTGAAGTTAACATAGAAGGGGTTATTAATCTCAAAATGAACATGATTCCTAGGGGTATGGTTCAGCTTGAGTGGATATTTGACTTGGATTAGATTAGAGATCAAGATCAATAGGCGAAGAAATACTCCATAAACAATTAGTGTGACACTCACAACCTCGAAACAACCGAGGAAATAAAAAATGTGTTTATTCGTAAGGTTTGCACACCAAAAGAAAAGGAAGGAATCATTGATGCTCTGTAGAAGTATCATGATCTAGTTGCATGGAGCTATGAAGATTTGAAGGCATATGATACCTCCATTATTACACACACTATACCTCTTAAGTTAGATGTCTGACTATTCCGACAACTATAGACACGTAAAATGTACTAATTGACATTAGACATCTAATCTTGACCACTAACATCCTTTTGTCCTGAATCATCCTTTTGGTCTAACCATTAATCAAATACCTTTATCTAATTAAATTCATCAATATTCCTCTCTTAATTAAATAAATCATTTATCTAATTAAGTCATCCTTTCTCGATAATTAAATTAACTATTCTGATCTAATTATCCTATTTAATTAAATAATTAATTTTATTTGATTAAATCTCTAAAGTATATATATTAAATTAAATAAATTAAAACCTTATTTTAATTTAATCTAACATCATCTATGTTAATTAAATAAATCAAAAGTCATTATTTAATTAATCCCTTTGATCACATTATTCTCATATTTGATTTAAATAAATCCATAAATTTAAGTCAAATAGGTCACATCATTTAATCCCTTCATTAAATTAATTAACCCTAATTAATTTAATCTCTTCTCATGTCCCATCCTCCATCTTTTACCACTTGCACATGAAAATAGAGTTATTTGATTTATTAAATCTCTATTTTCCTCAACAAGGCATCTTTTAAGGAATATTCCTCAAGTTTGAATTCAAAATCCAAGTGGACTTTTTCCTTCCAACAAGGCATTTACTCCTCTTACAAAGTCCTTTTTCCTTGAGCCAAGTGGCATTCAATGCACCTTCTTTCCCTCTTGCATGTCATTTCAACAATTTCAAAATTCAAATATATGCATTTATTGACACATTCTTCAAAACTTGCACATCCTCCATCCACTCACATGTTGAAAACTGGCACTTTTCCATTGGCTAATTCTTATTCCCACATTGCTCTATTTTGGACATTCATCCATCTTCTCATTCTATAAATAAGAGGCTAATCTCCGCATTTCATCATCCACAATTTGAGCAAAGTTATTATACTCAAATCCATAGCAATTATCATCCATTTTTATCCAATCTTAGCTATGTTATGTAGATTTTTATCTTAGAGCACATTGGAAGTCTTCATCAAGTGGATCACTCTTCATCATCAATCAATATTGCATCATTGGAGTTGGGAAAGGGCCAATTTTCACATCAAATTGGCACCAACTCCCTCAAGAGATTAGGAGTTTGCTTGCTTTAGAATAGGATTTGATATGTCTTCAAGTTTCATTGTGTTCTTTATTTCATTTTCTATCTCTTTTTCTATTCAAATGAATTTCTTGAGGAATCTAGGTTCTAACTTGCATTTGATCTAATTTGTTGATTCATTTCTTGTCCAAATTGTAGGGTTTGGATTTAGGTTCGACAACAACAACATCCCATCAATGCAGTATTGAAGCCAATCATTTACAAGGAAGTACAAAAGTTGTTGTCAACCAGAATCATATTTCCAATCAGGAACTCCACATGGGTGGCCAATTTGGTCCCAATTAGGAAGAATAGAGAAATCAGGCTATGTGTGGACTTTCACAATTTGAATAGAGCTTTGAAAAAGGACAACTATCTAGTGCCCTCATTGGATGAGGTACTGCAGATCATCAATGGCTTGCAGATGATGTCTTTCTTATATGGATATTCCAGATATAATTAGGTTATGGTGCAATATGAAGATAGGCACAAGACAACATTCACCACCAAGTGGGGAACCTTCACCTACTAGAGAATGTCATTCGGACTCATCAATGCGGGTGCTACTTTCCAACATGTGATGGACATAACTTTCAAGGATCTGATCGGGAAGTGCATCATCATCTACATGGATGATCTCATGATGTTCTCAAAGAAATAGAGTGATCATGTTTTTGATCTATGCAAAGTTTTTCAAAAGTGTAGAGAATTTGGATATCACTTAATCCGAAGAAGTGTATCTTCAGAGTTATAGAAGGAAAGCTACTCGGGCATGTTATTTCAGAGCATGGGATACCAATAGACCTCGAGTGTATTCAGTCCCCCTTGAATATTCAGTTTCCTGGTAGCAAGAAAGAACTAAAATCTTATTTTAGAAAGATAAATTTTGTCAGGAAATTTATTACAGGCTTTGCTAAAATTGTTAAGCCACTCAACGCCATGTTGAAACAAGATGCCAAAGTTGAGTGGACTCTTAAGGAAAAGAAAGCCTTCAAGGAAATTAAAAAAACCATTGTTGATGCACCTGTGCTAGTTAGTCTAGATTATCTAAAGTCATTCTACATTTACTTGTTTGCTTCAGATCATTCGTGTTCTAGCATTTTAACTCAAAAAGATGATGAAGGAAGTGATCACCCAATTTCCTTCATGAGTGCTCCCTTAAAGGATGTTGAACTAAGATACCACAATGTAGAAAAAAAAGTGTATGCTTTGGTCAGAGGAGTTAAAAAATTTAGGCATTACATCTTATAGAACAAGGTGTTTGCCATTATACCAGATCCAGCGGTGAAGACATTGCTAATGCAAAATGAGTTAGGGGAAGAAGGGAAAAATGGATGACCCTGCTGCAAGAATATGACATGGAAATTCAACAATGAAATTGTTAAGAGGGAAGGACCTCACCCAAATGATAGTCGAAGCAGTAGCTGAAACAAGACCTGAGCTTATGGTTCAACAATATTAACTCGAAGATGTCTCTCCCAGAGAATGGTACGATGACATAGTTTACTACTTGTTGAGCAACAAGTGCCCACCTTGTCTACAAGAAGTTCAAAAATGCACTCTATGGTTGAAGAGCAGTAGCTACATGTTGCGGAGGTCAATACTATACAAGAGGAATCATGAAGGGGTCTACCTCCAATGCCTTGGGAAAGAAGAAGTAGCACGTGTGCTGAAAGAATTCCATGATAAATTTGGCACTGGTCATGGATCCGGTCCTTCCACCACTCATTAAATCCTACGAGTTGGCTACTATTGACCAATAGTCTTTAAGGATGCACATAGTCATGTTCGTACATTCCACATCTGCGAGGTCGCCACAACCAAAGAAAGAAATGTTGATGTCCCATTGCAACCAGTCCTGGAGGTAAGACCATTCGCGCAATGGGGTATCGACTTCATTGGTCCAGTAAGCCCACCATCCTCCATGGGTCACAGGTACATTCTAACCACCTTGGATTATTGTACTAGATGGATAGAAGCTATTGCATTTAGGCAATGCACCACAGAGGTAGTTATCAATTTTCTTGAAAGTTGCATTTTAAATCATTTTGGTTTCCTGTATGCTTTGGTTTGTGATAATGGCCTCACTTTTGCTTCACTCAAATTCACCATTTGGGCCTTCGATTATGGCATTGCCCTTAAATTCTCATCCAACTACTATCCCTAGGGCAATGGCCTGGCTGAATCCACAACAAGAATCTCATCACTATGATTAAAAAATTGCTTGATAGGAATCCCAAGGACTGGCACACCCAGCTGCATTTTTCCCTTTGGGAAGATCATACATGCCATAAGTTTGCTTCAGGTGATTCTCCGTTCCACCTTTTCTATGGCTTGGAGCTTGTATTCCCTATTCACATTCAGATCTTGACCCCCCAATCCATCAACACCTTTTATGAAGGGGATCAAAAAGAAGCTTGTTTAGCTGAGCTACTCCACCTAGAAGAAGTGCATGATCGTGCCATTAAAATTTTTGCTAAACACCAGGGTGTGGTCAAAAGATGGTTTGATCGACGAGCCAAGTCAAGGCCTTTAGAATTGCAGATCTGATCCCATGTTGGGACAAGGCCCATGAAAATAAAGAGGGACATGACAAATTCGACAAGCTATGGCTTGGCCCCTTCCAAATTTTTGAAATCTTAGGAGATAACACTTTATGCCTCAAGACTTTAATTGGTGAAGATGTCTCATTGCCCATCAACAAGCAACACCTCAAGCACTATTTCCTCACCTGAGCTCATTTGAGCTAACTCTCTGTAAATACTTGTGTATTGGTTAGTTTAGGTTCTCTCATTTTGTTGTTTTGTTGTTTTTCTCATTTCCCAGCCATTTTGTTTTGTTGAGGGTGTTCTTTGTCTTTGATGTAGTGGTTGTGCTCGACTCAATGAACAGTTCACTCTGTTGACTGCTTTTAGTGTTCTTTGGATAAATATTCACTCCCAACTATTGGTCTTTGATTGTTGCTATGGAATGGTCTCCTTATTCAAACTTTGAATTGACCTAGAACATGAGCCTTGGTTGAATCTTACCACATTTTGTCTCAAATCATGCACAAGACAAATGCTAATTGTTTATGAAGAGATGTGCAGTGGCTATTATGATGACCTAGCAAGTGAAAATCCTAAGTCTACTTTAGTGACCACTGTGGTCCCAAACTCACTGTAAGCTTTGATGCTTATGCGGTTGAGAAAAGGAAAGAATGCTAAAAGAGATATCAAGAGAAGGAAAAACATAAGAAACAAATGTTAAAATCAAGCAACTATGTGGGTGTCCGGACAACTCTACCAGGGCTATGGACACTCGGCTGACAATAGAACAATGTTCATGGGGTCATAGCGAAAACTCTGTCGGGGCTATGAACACCTGATTGGAAGCAAGGAAATGTCCAGGTTACTTTTGGAGTTAGACGATTCATAGCTTGATTGGTTGGATTAATAGTTATTTGCTATAGTCTCTAAAGAAAGGGAATGAATTCACTACCTGTGCACACTTCTAAGATGCTTTTGTGATTTGATTTAGTTAAGGATCTTGCTCTCCTTTGAGTCTCACAGTTCTCTTTTGGAAACCATCCCCTATTTTGCAAAACTAGATATTTTGGGTTCTAAATGAGCATTTATCCTTAGAACCCTAAGGAGCGTTCCCCAGCAAAGTCACCATTTGTTGTGCCTATAGCACACACTCTCCGTTCAGAATGGGGACCTTCTCTTTCTACTTTGTCGGGTCAATTTTTCATCACCTTGTTTTGTGTTCCCCCTATTTTTGAGTCCTAAGTGGTTAAGGAGTCCAAAAGTTTCCATCTTAAGTTAACCAAGTTTCACTACTTCCAAAATATCTAGTCCTTTTGCCTATGTGGAGTTCCCTTGGTAGATTTCTTTCAAACTTTGAAACTACCAAATTTCATGCAATGCGGGTCCGCCCCTCTAGGCTACCCTATGTGGAATGCCATGGTATCTTCATTGTTCTGAATGGCTAAATCGATACATCCTCTCACCTCGCGGGATCCATAGCTTCCTTCGCTATTTCCGTTGATGACTCGCCAAACGGCCAACTTATGGGTGTTGTTCGCTTTGTGGACACCGCCGTTCCCGCCACTGTCTTTTCAAAATGAGCATCCACCAACCTCAGCCACTACCATACCTGCATTAATGGCGATCATTAAATATTGAAAAGTCTATAAATAGTCAATTTTTGACAAGTCATTTTCACCTGCACACTTTCAGAAGACTCATCAAAGCTTGTTGTCATCGCTGTTGATTAAGCATCGTTAGTATCAGATTCTTCATCAAACTTCTACGGGTCCGCTAAGTAGAAACTTTGTCATGCCCCATATTGTCTTTTTCCATCATTGCTGTAAACTTGTTAAATTTTGAAGAAGGAAACTTAAAAAATCAGTTAGAAAACATCATGACAAACAAAACCCATATCTTAGAAAGAAAAAATTCCTTGGAAATCTCCCACAAACTGTGTGTGGAACATGGGGTCTCCATGGCCATTCTTCAAACAGAGCCATCATACCTTGCGGGTTTGCATTGTACCCATCACTAGTGCCTTGTTCCTTAAAAGCGATAAACTTTGAAGTGGTCGACCTTTTCCTCCTTCGAGCTCGTGTCTGCGGGAGGGTGCTCACCCTTGGTCGTAATTCAAACATAAATGAAAACATGAATTGAACTGAGATCTTCCACCCTGTCGGGTCCGCAGATGTGGGCTTCCACACCTAGGATGCCCTTCTATCACGCTGTTTCAAAATGGCCAACCTATCCCAGCCACCCACATTGTGGGCCCCATACAATCCATGTCTACGAATCTAGACTTAAGTGCATAAACCCCAACACACCATCCAATGCAAACTGCCGCTATCCTCCTGCTGCAACATAAATGACCATTCCTAAATGGAAAAACCTTGAGATCTTTTTTTGAGTCAGGCCCCACCCCGACCATTGTCGTTGAATCCCAGTGATAGAAAAAGAAGACTAAGTATCAGCCCCTTTGGTGGGCTGCCCATTGCGGACTTTCATCTGTAGGTTTTCATTGGGTGACTACCATTTCGAATTGCCAAGGCTTACCATATCTCTACCTCGCGGAGCCCACACTCTCTGCCTCTGTTTGGGGTCCAAAACGAATGACTAAGTAAAAAGTGCCTTGCGGGCTACCCAATGCAGGTGGCCACTCGCGGAACTCCATCCTGTCCCCGCCGTTTGAAACTGTCGATAACCTTTGTCAGTGCGATTTGCTGAACCCGACCCTGCCACCTCCTTCTGGTCATTTATGAGAAAATGAGTAATACTTGAGCTTCTGCTAAGGACTCCTCTAGACCCGCCCATATGGGCCGCTCTACGTGGACCATCATTCTCTTCCCTCCGTCCCAAACAATGAGCATCTGACATCCTTCTATAGCTCATTACTCGCGCCCAGTTAAATGATGAACGCTTCAAAGAACAAACATTGTTGTCCTCTGAGACCACGGGTCCCACATTGCGGGGTTCCACCTTTCCAATGCCATTTCAAACGACAAAGTTCCAAATATCCAAGAGGCTCCCTGCATCCGCATACCTTGAGCTTGCATGCCAGAATTGTTGACTTAACACCTCCAGAGCTTCGAAATTAACTCAACCCATGTGCTAAAATTATGTAACCTACTGATGGGCCCCACCTTATGACCAAAATACTGATGCAGGTGGAGCCATGTAGGCCATTGTGCCCTGATGGCCATTCATTTGTAACTACCTCCAAAATGGCTGCCAACCTAGGGAAGTCTGCACCCCTGGGCTCATATTTCCATAACTCCCTCAAACAAAAGGCTAAAGATGATCTGAAAGAAATCTTGGAGTCCTTGAATGATGAATTACTGGACCTAACATCATTTTGTAGGATTTTTCTAACAATTGAATGCACTTACTAATCCCTTGCTTGCAAGATATATGGAACCAGCTGTAGGACCTTCAGAGGCATCTGTAGAAAAGGAAAAGGGCAAGAAGCCAACCAAAAAACCAAGGGGAAAAGAATACAAGACTAAATGAAGTACAAGTTTTAGGGAGAGAAACTTAAGTTAGAGGTCACCACAGATTAGGAAAAGATCTCAGACACCAACATGGGAGACATCAACATCAATGAATTCAAGTAGAGGGTCATTGTCAACCTTACTAAGTAGAATTCCAAGAAGATAAGAAGTGGTTTGGCCAAGGCTGTTGGTTTCCCACCTGCCCTCATCACTCCCGAACTAGTGATGGCCTGCAGAGAGGCGTATTAAGAGAGCACTAAAAGAATAATGGATAGAGATGGAAACATACTAGCTAACTTGTCCTCCAATTCCATTGGAAAGACTTTCCATATACCTACCTTCGATGAAATGGAATATATGACTAAGGAGTATGCTGAAAGCACATGGAAGGATGACCCCCTCAAGTGCAAGAAACTGATTAATTAGTATTGGCTAAAGGAGAAGAGGGGTACTGCAAACAAGGTACCCTAGGAGCTCTTTAGGAGTGATTTCTATGAAGATTACCATGACCTGGTGACCTTACTAAGAAGAGTTATGGGCCTCCCCACTGCAACATTCTTCCAAGAATGGATGATCTATTTTATAGAAGAAATCATCAAGGGAGAGACCCAATTCCATTGGGTAGGAAATATTAGTAACTGCCTACATGAGTTGTTTGTGCCAGTGAAGAAAACCTCCCAATTCTACATGACTTCGTAACTAGGCTATCTGCTCACCAACCATGCTCAGTATAGAGGACTATATGTAGCCCCAAGCCAGACTCTAGGGAGAGAATTGAAGGTATATGATAGGTAACCTCAACTCCAATTCAGAAACTTCAAGAAAGATTACTGTAGAGTAAATGATGCCTTCATTGGGCATATTATCAGATTGCTTGGAGGTGACTTCGAGAGGAGGGTCACACATAGTGCTAATGCCTTCATCCCCTGGTTTGGCTTACTATTTATTCAGCTTACCAAGAATACATACATTTGAACTAATGGTTTCTCAGAGAGACCATATAAACTGCCCAGGTACCCAAATGACTGGTTGGTACTACTCGAGCTCTCCAAGAAATTGCAACATGCTCACACACTACTAAATGACAAACATAGGATGGGGATTCCTTATCCCCTTACATTTGGCCAAGAAATGTATGCAATCCCCACATCTCAGTGTGCATAATATTCTAATAAGGAGTTAAACGAATACAACCTAGAGCTCCACACTGCCAGGCCATGGATGGATCTATATGGAAAATTGAAAAAGATGGCTGGAAAAGAGTATGCCCACCTCCAGGATGTCGAAGAATTCTGGGAAAATTGTAGGGATGATAAAGAGGTATGTATGAGGCATTACATATGCATGACTGCATATTTTTCAAAATATTCCACCTGTTTCCAGTGTCGAATCAAATTGTTGAAGATGAGAACATAGTCATAGATTTGAGGTATGATGTCATTGCCAGCCTGTTGTTTCCATTAATTGATTGGAATGAGGAAGAGGTCAATGACCTTGATATTTTGATGAAGCCAATTGAGGCAAGGACAAAGCAATGGATTGATGGATAGATCATTCAATTGAAACTTCAAGGAGCTACTTTAACATATGGTGAGCTTGAGGATGAACCCGAGAGAGAGATCGACAGTGCCTCTATTGTTGCCCCTTACGGAGTGACTTCAATGTCTCCTCCTACTACATGGTCAAAGAAGAGAAAAGAAGTGATTGAACATTAGCATAAACACAAGGTGTACTCCAGGAAAGCATCAGAAGGTGAGCCTTCCAAGAAATCAAAGAAATCGGGCGGATTCACAGAGATGCCCTCCATACAAGAAGACTCACTCCACGAGGGAGAGGAAGAAGAGGTTGAGCAACCAAAGTCCCCAACTGCCACCTCTACCCTTGCTACTACTACTGCCACTACAATTACTCCTCCACCTGCTTCTTAGGTGATGCTTGTTTCTTCTTTGCCTGCAGTGGACATTTTAGGCCACCTTTCTTCTACCATGCCTACGATGCCAATATTGGTGGTAGATTCTTCGTCTGCTACCACTTCTCCGCTCTTCTCTTCCTCCATGTCTCCATCAACAACCCTTCCACTAGCCACTACAACAACAACAATATCTACCCTCTCACTCCTAGAAGCCCTTGCTCAACAAATGCAAAACATACTCACTAAGCTTTCTAGGGTATTGATGGATTCTACAATACAAGCTACCCTGGCCCAAGTTGTTTCTCCTCTTCCCATTCCTCCTCCTCAAACAAAGCCTCCCAAGATGGAGGCCACAATGCAAATTTTTGAAGAACTCAAGAAATGAGAAAGGGAGGCAACCAAAGAAATGGACGAGCAAGCAGATGATTATCATGAGCATCCTGAATATCAATACCTAGTAATTGATGAAGTGGTGCATGAAGAAGAGGGAAAACAATCCTTTGAGGAAGACATCGAAGATCTTGGTTCCAAATACATCATGGAAACCTTTGATAAGGAATTGGAGGTTGAACTTTCCAAGCAACTAAGGGATATTCGTGAGGAGGTTGAGAGACCACCCTCTAAAGAAAAAGAAAGAAACAAATGATGAAATGGAGGTAAACATAGAGCATCTGACCGGGGAACAAGATGAGAGCCCTAAACATGATGAAGAAATTCCTTCTTTGCATGAAGAAGAAGAAAAGGAAGAGGAAAAGAAAGAAGAAGACAAGCCTCAAGAGGAGGTTGAGATAAGAAAGAGCCCAAAAGTGGAGCATTATGAAGAGAATGTGCAATAAGAAGAAGAAGAGAAAACCTTTGAAGGGGAAGATACCCCCAAAGGAAATGCAACCACTGAATCCCTAGAGAAGGAAATAGTATTTATTCGAGATTTAGATGAGGAAGAAGAAGAAAAGACAAAACAAAATACTCCATGCAACAAAGAAATGGAGATTCAACATACCCGAGAAGAGGAAGGTGATCAAGAATCACCAAAAGAAGGATCCTAGATGCCTAAATGGTTGGAAAAGCAATTAGAAAGAAGACTCCACACTTATGGATCCAAAGGCAAGGAAGCCATTCTAACAACAATAAGCACAAAGAAGGAAAAGAAACCAAGGGTCGATCCCATATAACAATGGATGCTTCAATCAGGATAGTGCAAATAGCTACTCCAGTGGTGGAAGGAGAAGGAGTTAGCTATAATATTTCCACCATTGACTTGGGAATGACAATGAGAGAACAAAAAATTGATCATCTTCAAGGATCAGTTGCCACCATTGTGCACCAAATCAATAAAGACCAATCTACTAAGGAGGAATTAAAAGCACAAGTGACAGATTTAACATCCTATATACAACAATGGTCATCCACCAAAGAGTTTCCCACCACATCTTCAACACCACCGCAATTACTGTCCAAGGATCATGTCAACAAACTAGAAAAGAGAAAGAACTATACAAAGGTCACTGAGGATTGGTTTCAACAAGTCATCTACAATGGGCATATGGGTATCAGTCACGCCACTAGAATGGAAAATAAGTTCCTAGAAGTGCAAAAACAACTTGAAGGCACAAGAAAATTTTGCACTAACTTCCCAGAGCTGTATAGGATCACATATCCCAAAACTAAGGCTATCCTCAAGATGCCTGAGAAAACTTGGAAAAAGGAGCTGGCACTAGAAAATAATGACCATTGGTTGGTAGAAACATGGAACATGGGCCTCAATCACAAATGAGAGATCTTGGAATGGGTGCTCCACGAAGTGGAGCTTGATATTGATTGGGCTAAAGAGACTAGAATGATCTGTGAGGAATACCTCAAGCTGATGACAAATTTTGACATGCCCTCCGTCGAGATAGATCCAAAAAAGATAAGGCCACATTTCCTCAAGAAGATGGAGGATGGAGCTATAGATGTGCGCACACAAGACTTCATGGATTTTGCTACTCGTGCCTTTGCCCAATCCGAGCAAGTAATAAAGAACACTCCTGAATGTGATAAGGACTGGGATGTAATTATCGTCCGGTCAAAGAAATTGAACTTTCAAGTTCTCCAATTTCTCCAATCTAATATAATGGAGTGGAATAAGCTTCAGACACTAATCAGGAAGTTTGTAGAATATGCTACTCTGAAGAAGCATGAAGGAAATCTGATGATTGATGATGAATTCCTCACAATATAGCTACAACAAAGGCAGTCAACTACAAGACAAAAATGCTATAGTGTTGTTCACAAGAAGACAAAATAGGAATGAGACAAAAGATGTATTTTATATTCCTTTATATTGGGGGTAGGTGAAACCCTAATTTGTAATGAATCTTGGCCTCACAATGAGATTAAATCTTGGCCATTCATTTTTCCTTTTGGGCACTATAAATAGGGGTCCTCCTCTCATTTTCAAGAGAGAGTTGAGTTGTTGTAAAGACATGATGTTGGAATTTTAATAGAAATTCATTAATTTTGGTGGATTCTTGAGTTCCATTCCATGTTGCATGATTATTCTCCTCATAGATAATGAATTTGAATAGATTTACTTTGTTGTTCTAGGTGTTTAGCATGCTTCAATAGATTAGTTAATATTGTTCATTGATGGCGAAGAATTTTGTTGTGTTGATGCCTTTCCTTGTTCATGCTTTTTTGTTGTTTATTCATAATAAACTGCAGTGTAAAGCTAGTTTGAACATTATTTGAATGTTGCACTTAAATTCTATCTTTTATTCATGCTTTATGGTGAATGAATGGTTGAAATTTGCAAACTTAGAAGATTGCACTAGTTTCATGAGACTGTGAGTTAATCTGGTTAAGTGGGACTTGGTTTTAGGAAAGTTTTCCACTATAACATCCTCCATTATCATTGTTCATAGGTAGTTTCAGGTATAGGAAACTCTCCCTTTCCCTATCCTTTTGAATTTTCTTTTAAATAGTAACTTAAGATAAAGTTCATTGCACATTGTAAAGCCAAATCTAAAGATCAAAGTGGAGTTTGAGACTGTTTTCCTGAACTTTCAGCAATAGAGCAACACTTTATAAATTTGACAAACTCCATCCAAAGAACCAATTCCTCTCCAACTTAACTTACGTAAGGCTTCCCTATGCTTACCAACAAGATCACATTGAACCAACTAAATTATTCCAAGCATGTCATGACTTGACACCCGAGAGAACTTGGGGTAGTAATTTGTAACTTGTTGCAGATTTCTACCTTTCAAGAGAGGTAATGCACCTACACATTTCCTATGTTGAGAAGTGCTAAAACACCCATCAACAACTTGTACAATGGCTGAAATTAACCTAAAGCTCACTGTGGAACTACCTAAATCTGGACACTTGATTTATCAAATTTATCCTTTCATCTAAGCATCCTTTATCATTAATT
>VDFB02347499.1:0-24508 GCA_007258455.2 Sequoia sempervirens
GGTCAAACAGATTATGTCTTTCATTATCATACTGATTCTTACATGATCTTTGCTACTCTGTTTCTATCTTACCTAAAAATCATCTATTACTCATTCTATTTTTTCTTCTATCACTACCTCGCGCAGGAGGAGTATCTTATTTTTAAATTAAAAAAACAACTAACTAACTAACTTCATCAAAGAAAGACGTGGAAGTAAAGTATATCCCTGAATCAAGGAACAAACTTCATAAATGAATTTATGTATTCAACCCGATTCAGAGAGAATCTAGCGCTCCATATATACAAAAGAATTGACTTTTCATTAAAAATCTTTCCAAATCGGTTTGGTCAAAGAGTCTTTGGCGGAGCTTCCTCAAAGTCGTGCAGGAAATGGGCTTTATTGCAAGGCCGAGATCGGCTACGCTTGACTCGATCATTCTTCAACAACCTGCGAAACAAAAGGTAATAGGCGCGCAAGAAAAGGCATATGGTACATACATGATATATATTCATTAATCACACATTTCAAATCTACTTCACCATTCAAAAACTGTATACAATATACCAGCCATTTTCGGGAGTCAACAGGGCAATAAATGCAATCAAGTCAACACAATAGGCTGCAGGAATATAAAAGTGTCTTGCTACAAGATATCCCCATAAAAAGGTTTCATCAAAGTTTAAACAGCCATGAAATAACAAAAATGAAATCATTTAAAAGTTTATCATATCATCAAATTATGAGCGTATTTTAGGCTCATCAACTCACCAGCCCGATGTTGATTCTCCGGCATTAAGCTTTCTGGTGATTTCTGCGAAGTCATTAGTGGGTACATGACTACGGAATGGATGTCAAACTGTAATAGAATCCTCACGAAATCCAGAGCACCTTTTATATTTCTTGGGGTCTTCTAATTCCTTTGTTAAGATTTGCTTTTGATGAGAATCTGAGGGGGCCACATTATACGAAGTGCGAATGTGAATTTTGAATACAATTCAAGAATCTTGTTTGAAGTCCCAATTAGAATATATCACGCTGGATTCGTTTTGGGTGCATTTGTAAAGAGTTGAGGGGACCATGTGGTTCTGACTTTCTTAACTAGCGTTAATTTTCATCTTCCTGGGTTAAGTATATTCTAATCTCGAAATGAATATTGTTGTGCACGGAATTCATCATATACTTGCTTTCTGATGTCAAATATTTTGCTCTGGGTGAAACATTATTAATACCATATGTCAATGCAAACCAATCTTTCAGCATTGCATGTGGGTTTGAACTTTGAGAGCGTAATGGGACAGACTCTGTTTTCTCAATTTCCTCATACGTTTCCCACTGTCTGCCATAATTCACCTCATTTGCTGCCCATGACATGAATGCTCTCAAATGAATATCACCAATGTATGGAAGAGGATTCCATTCTGTTTCAAGTGGTATTAAAAAGCCATGCAAATAGAATTCACACAGAGAATTCCTTAACCAGTTAGGGGCTGCTTGATATGCTTCATAAAATTCTTTGGCAGAATGAATTATGGGGTCTTGGTTTCTAGAAATTCTCATCAATTGAAACTATAAAAACTGTTCTTTGAGGCACAGAGCATAAACTCTGGGTGGTGGTCTGCATTCCATAATTTGACCGGTTACCTTTAGCATTTCATCCATTTTTGCTTTCAATTCAGTAATTTCCTGTTTCTAATTTTCAATTTTCTTTTTCAATTTCTTCTTTTCTATTTGCCATAGACTTTGTTGCATATCAGTCTGGGCAATGTGTCGAAAAGTCACAGTTTGCAGTGTAACTGTTTCCCAATTATTTTTAACAAATTTCAGAAATTCAATTAAAAAGGTCCTCCTATACACAACAATGGCTTTACACATTGCAGGATGAAATATAACTTCATTAGACACATTTAGTTGTTCAGCCTGTTCTTGTTCTTGCTGCAGGATAAATTCTTCTTGTTGCTGTGGTGAAGAAGTCTGAGCTTCCTCCGAGAATTGCATAGCAGTATTAACCAGATCATCAAGACTTGGCAACTCATGCCCATTATGCCCTGCTTCTTTTGTCTCTACTTGTTCCTCTTTAGGAACGACCGAATTCTGAGCAACATTCTCAGATTCAACAGATCCCTCTCAAATTACAATCACCTCAGGTTGCGGTGAAACAGGGGAGGCCCTAAATTGTTTCCTTGTGGAAACCCTTCTTGGTATTGATGTGGCTGCAGGGGGTGTTCCAGTAGCTTTTCTTTTTCTTGTTTGTTTAGGGGGCTCTGCCCTAACAGAGGATGATGGTGAACTGGTAATATCAATAGCTGTTGTTGTAGGAGAATCTGCTGCAGGGGAAGGTGCTACAGGAGAGGAGCATTGCCTTTTCTGAGAACGAGGGTCAGATTCTGGGGACCCTTCTGCCTTTGATTTTCCTTTCTCCCTCCTAGCGGCAGACCTGGTTTGTACCCTAGCAGAAGATTCAGCTGTGACAGCTACAGGATCAGGTGCTACAGGAGTAGATGACCCTTGCCCTGTTCCACTAGTAGATGTAATTTCTTTCTTCTTTCTTTGAGGCTGTGGGGTAATTACCCTAGGGGGTTGTGGAGGTTGTAAACTCTTTTGGGCAACAAATTGTTGCCAGGAGAGAGGTGAAACGTCTCTCAAAGAGTGCTCAATAAGCAATTTAATAAGGCCATGATGAGTGGCAGAGTTATCTTTCCCCCATTGAGTTCCATGGGCACTTTGCTCTAAAAACTTTAACAAGAAATTTAGAACATTCACAGCCAACCCATGCCTTATATGGCTTAATAATTTAAAATGATGCGAATGCAAATAAGAAAAATGGCCTTCACAGGTTAAATACCTCATTATATAAGTGGCATACTCTGAATATGGAAGAGGTAGTGACACTCGCTTGCATCCTTGCTTGGAGATGTCCAGCGGTCCATCAGCAGGCATCGAAAATTCAGCCCTTACAGCTGCAGCATCTGAAGAAAAGTTTTCTCCAACGGCTGGGATCCCGGTTACCTCAACAATTCTGTCTTCGGTTGCAACAACTGTTAGTCCCCATACGGTGGCTTCCCCTTCAGAAAGTGTTCTCAAAAATTCTGTCGCAGCCTCCTCATCAAAATCATTTAAACTCAGAAAATAATTTAACCATCCACAGAGGCTAAATGCTTAGGCAGTCTGCAGGTTTTGCAACAACAATTCATGAGCTACAGGCTCATGTCGTACCAATTGACCACCCATGTCTGCAGTTTTTCTAGCTGAACTCAATTTCTTGCTGAAGATTCAAATTTTTTATTTCCTTTTCTACTCTAGTTTTTCTCCGTAAGGCCGCCACATTTCTTTCTTTTTTCCAAAAATGAACTTTCTTAAACAAGCAGTCTTAATCGTAGTTTGCAAGAAAAAGATGCATTAAAAAAGGTCATGCAATCACGTTTGGAAAGTACCAAAAATATATTAAAGAAAGATTATTTTGTAGTTATGGCAGCGGTGAAAAGACATGCTTCAAACGATGAATTACCCCGCCCCCTACTTAAAAGATGACATGTGTCCTCACATGTAGTAAAAAATAGGTAGAGATTCAGGTGGTAATGACTGGTACATGCATAGCAGTAATTGAATGGAATGAAATAAATCAAATATGCGATATGAAAAGATATGGCGTACCTTTAGTAATTGCACGTACGTGTGAAGAAAGATGACGACGCTGCATGAATTAACAAGTTGGAAAGATATCTGAATTAAGGTTGATGCAGACGGATGAAGTGGACGGGTGACGTGGGTGGATGAAATGTACGAATGAAATGGATGGATGGAATGGATGGATGGAAGATAAAGAAATGAGGTGGGGGCGATAAATTTAAATGGAGAAAAGGGGTTTTCTTAAAAAGAAAACTTTTATTATGGGCATGCTTTTTAAAAATTAGAGGAACGCTACAGGAGAAAGGCCAGAGCCTTTGGCTGCATGAAGAGTAGCGGGAGGAACCTGAATGAACTGCTTCATGAAGTCTTCCTTGGAAACTGGCTTATGGTACAGTCGGAGTCGGTGGCCATTGACGAGCAATTTGAAACGGACTGGATCAATTGTGACCAGCTGCACAGCTCCATTTTCAAACACATTTTCAACCTCATAGGGGCCAAGCCAACGTGTTGTGAGTTTACCCTAGTTTTCTTGGTACCTGGAATCATATAACAAAGCCCAATCTCTAGCAGAAAATTTTTTGGTTTTGATGTGCTGATCATGCCATCTCTTTCTCTGCTGTTGGATTACTTCTGTATGCTGTAGGGCGACTTTTCTCATTTCGTCCAAAGCATTTAGCTGCAGGAGACGGTCCTTCTATGCTTTGGATAAGTCCATGTTGAGTTCAAGAGTTGTCCTCAAAGTTTTATGTTCAAATTCAATGGGTAACATAGCTGTTTTCCTATAGAGCAACTCAAAAGGTGTAAACCCAGTTGTTGTTTTTCATGTAGTTCTGTAAGCCCAAACTGCTTCAGGAAGTCTATTACTCTAGTCTTTCTTATGAATCTGCACTATCTTTGTGAGGATTGCTTCAATTTCTCTATTTGTTACCTCCGCCTAACCATTGGCTTGAGGATGATAGGGGCTGGACTTCCTGTGTTTGATCTTATAGTCATTCATAAGTGCAGTGATCAGATTTGACGTAAACTGAGCTCCTTGATCAGTTACAAGCTCTCTGGGAACTCCAAATCTGGTGAAAATTTGTTCATACAAAAATTCAGCAACTTTGTTATCTCGGGCATTAGTCATAGCTTTTGCCTCGACCCATTTTGTGACATAATCCATGCAAACTAGAATATATGACTTTCCATTTGATGGTGGATCAATTGGTCCCACAAAATCCATCCCCCATTTATCAAAAGGGGTGACTATTACCTGCGGATATAGTGGCATTTCATCTGACTTAGTTGGTCTTCCCATACACTAGCATCTGTCACACTTCCTTGTATAGGCCACATCATCCTTATGTAATGTTGGCCAGTAATACCCTGTTGTAAGAATTTTCATTGCTGTTCTTTTTGCTGCAAAATGCCCTCCACATGGTTCATCATGGCAGGCATGCAAGATATCACAAGTCTCATCTTCTCTTACACATCTTCGCATTACTTGATCAGGGCCAGTATAAAATAGACAATTGGCAATCCAAGTAAAGTTGAAACTTTTCTCTGTCAACAACTTATTTTCTTTTTGGAAAAAATGAGCTGGTATTCTGTTTGCTGCCAGATAATTAGCAATATTTGCATACCAGGGTGTATGTGCAGCAATGGAAAACAAGTGTTCATCTGGAAATCTATCATCAATGACCTCTTGTTCCTCAGATGCAGCTGATTGAAGTCTTGATAAAAAGTTAGCTACGACATTAGCTCTTCCTGGTTTGTCAATGATTGTGATATCAAATTTTTGTAGCAACAGGAGCCATCGTTCCAATCTACCAGAAATGGCAGGTTTGTTCATCAGGTACTTGATTGTTGCATGGTCAGTGTGGAAAAATATCTGATAACCTGTGACATAATGCCTGAATTTATTCAAAGCATATACTACTGCAAGCAATTCCTTTTCTGTAACAGTATAGTTGAGCTCCCGGGACCAGCAGAAGGTTTTGCTTTAATAAAGTGGGCCAGCATGCTCCAATTGAATTTTTGGAAACTAAAATATACCAAAATTAGATCATCAGCATGTATGTGAAAATGAGGTTTGTTTTGGACCTTGGAAAACGGGGCTTTATTTATTAAGTCCTTTGGTTGGAAAGGATTTTTCCGCAGACACCGGTCCGCTCAAGTGGGAATCCTTTGTTAACGAAGCACCAAGGTAAAATTTTGGAAATTTTACTGTCGCACATAAACCTTCTATAATACCTGCATGACCAAGAAAACTTCTAACATCTTTTTTATTTTAGGAGTTTGTAAATTACGGAATAACTTCAATTTTAAGCGGGAGGTCCAACTTTGAATTCCATTTTGAAATATGATGACCTAGAACAATACCTTCTTCCATAATTTGAAGGCACTTTTCTTGTTTGAGACAAATTTTTCTCTCTACACCTTTTTAATACTTTTTCTAAATTCACCAGTGCTTCTTCAAATGTGACTCCATATGTAGTGAAATCATCCATATAAATCTCCATACATTCATGAGATATATCAGCAAATATACTAATTACTGCTCTCTGAAATGTTGCTGGTGCATTGCATAAGCTAAAAGGCAAGACCGAATAAGCAAATTTTCCCCATGGACAGGTAAAAGTGGTCTTGTCTTGATCTTCAGGGGTAATTTTTATCTGATTATACCGACTGTAACCATCTAAGAAGGAAAAATATCTTTTACCAGACAGTGAATCTAGTACTTAGTCTACAAAAGGTAATGGAAAATGATCTTTCTTAGTGGCATTGTTCAACTCTCTGTAATCTACACATATTCTCCATTTTCCTCCTTTCTTGGGGACAATGACTAATGGAGAAACCCATTGGCTATCAGAAATTGGGTAAATAAAACCAGCATCAAGCAACTTTTGAAGTTCATTTTTTACTATTTCTCTAAGTGTTGGATTTACTCTTCTCTGATGTTGTCTAACTGGTGAACAATCTTCTTTGATATATATCCTATGAGTACAGACTCGGGGATCTATTCCTTGCATGTCCCCATATTCCCATGCAAAAGCTTTATGCTGTTCTTGTAGCATTTTTAATAAGTCATCCTCTTGAGACTGAGACAACTTGCTATTAACATTCAAACAATGATCTGGAGACAATTCTATCTGCTTAATGAGATTACTCATAGAATCAACAAGTAATGTTTGTACCTCTTGTGGAAGCAAGTTATGAAAAATTGTCGGAAGTTTAGGCAATGAACTCTCAGAATCTAGCTGCTGCAGGAAACATTGATGCTGACTATCACTTGGATCAGATAAACTATTTGCATCAAGATTGAATTGCAGAATTTGAAAAAACAAAAGCATCTTCACTTTGAAGTTGAGAGAATGGATCATTTTGAAGCATCATCGTTGAATTAAAGAATTGAAGCTGCTGAGTTTCTTCTCCACTGGCAGGGACAAATCCCGGTTAGTTGCAGTGGATACAAGCCAATTTCTTTGTGAATTTGCCCATGAAATGGAATTAGCATATCTCGGAAACGACATCCATAAAAGCATGGGTTATAACCACTTGGCCTGGGGATACCCTCCTAAAGTTGCCTTAATTGATAATATTGTAAAATCAGCAGGATACTCCCAAGACTCAAGAGTGACAATTACATCTTCTATCATCCCATCAGGTTTGACTGTGGAGCTGTCTGCAAGCTGCAGAACTGTGGGCGTAGACCTAATGTTTGAAATATTCAAGGAGTCCATAGTATGCTTTGTCATTACATTAATGGCAGCTCCTAAATCAAGTCAAAACGTTTTTCTTGGCCATTTATATGTATAAATACTTCTGAGGGCTTCCAGGGTCAATATACTTTGGAATGACTACATTTCTCAACATTATATCAGCCAATTTCCCTAAGACATGAATTGTTTGGGGATCATTTTTCTTTCATCCAGGCTTCTTCAAACAGACTTCTTTAATAGCTTTTCCAAAAATGGGAACATCTTTAATAGCTTGAAACAAAGGGATTTGAATTTGCACATTCTTGAGCTGATCTAGTATATCAAAAGTGGGTTCTTCCATGAGTTTAGATTCAGTATTTTGTAACCTCTGAGGAAAATGTGGTTTACCTTGTCTCTGCAGAACAGGTTCCATAGAAACTGTATCGGGTATAGGCATGTGTTCAATGGAAACAATAGGTGCATTAGATTCTTCAAAGGGTGAATTAGATATTTCTGTAATCAGAGGTGGTTTGGGAGTAGGTAAAGTAGTTCCAGACCTCAGATGGATGTCATTAACATTTAAGGCATAAGTTTGATATTAGTTGGCCTCAGAAATATACACAGGCTGTTGAGGCTGCTGCTGTTGCTTATTATTGGGATTAGGCAACGGCTGGGTAGGCATAGGCGTTTGCTTTGGAGGTCCAGGATTTGTGGTAGTTGCTGCAGGAGGTGGCATAAAGGCCTGTTGTTGTGGCTGTGGAGGTTGCTGGAACCCAGGAGACTGGTTTTGCCATTGTTGAGGACCTCTTCATTGAGGATTTTGTTGCCAATTTCCTGAAGGTGGGGTCCATTGACCTTATGGCTGCTGCTAACCTCCTTGAGGAGATTTCCACTGCGGGGTTTGATAATTAGGCCAGCTTGGTTGAGGCGGATTCCATGGTGGTGGTGGTCCATATGCTTGTTGCCATTGGTTATTATAGCTAGAATAGGGATTACCAAAAGTTAAAGGGTCTTGAGGCATACCTTGCCTTTGGGCCCATGGTCTCCTTTGTGCAACAAAGAACACTTGATCATCATCACCTTCCACTGGTTTGAATTCAGTAAGAAGCGGTTGTGCGGCTTCCAGTTAAACCTGTCTTTGCAAAAATACCACAATCCAAGCTAACATTACAGGTAGGGGCCGAGGAACTTCGATAAAAAGAAACTCTGACTTCCATATTTTTGACTTGCATGAAGTATCCAATTGTGTAGCCATGGTATTAATGATGTGTCCTACTTGAAATCGGTCCTTGGAGTTTGTGATCTCCAATTCGAGAAACTCCACTGAGAAGAACACTTCCCCCTTTGAAGCATGATGACCCTCGACCTTTCTTA
Organism: Sequoia sempervirens; assembly: GCA_007258455.2. Classification (NCBI taxonomy): domain Eukaryota; kingdom Viridiplantae; phylum Streptophyta; class Pinopsida; order Cupressales; family Cupressaceae; genus Sequoia; species Sequoia sempervirens. The sequence continues at coordinate 8,664 of VDFB02347499.1, forward strand.
ACGGCCTTTCGAGAAGTAGTTAAGGCATATCTTTTGTATATCATCCCAAGGCAGTTGAGTTATATCACCTCCTCCCATTAGGTCCAGGGCGTCAATACAGGCATCACTGATTCCCCTTAGAAAGAGTAGTTTCTGAGAGTCCTTGTTAAGAGTATGGTTTGAGTTTCTTTTTAATGAAAACAAAAACCTTGAAATATAGTCTTCCAAACTTTCATCCTCCTTCTGCTGAATTCAGAATATGTCATCACCTTTCTTTGGCACTCTTACAATATTCCTTGCATAGGCACTTTCGAAATTTAAATGGCAGGCACTTAACTATCTACAACAGCTCTTCCGGACTCATGAACCATCTGAGAGCTCCCTCCTTCAAAGTGGAAGAGTAGCTTGGTTTGCAGAGCGTGATAGATGTTAATAGTCATAAGCTACTGATAGAGGACAGCCGAATTTCAGCAGAGGGTTTGGATCTTCTGTGACCAGGCCATAAAACTTTGGAAGCAAGGAAGAGGGGATGTTTTTAAGATTATCAGTATCTTGTTGGGGAACAATGGGAAACTCAAATGCAGGAGGTGGATTATTAGGTGGATTATTTGCCATATCTGGATGCTGGAATAGCAGTGCAAATGGATTTTCTTCAGGTTCGTTATCAGCTGGGTCAAATGGTAGTTCAATAAACAAATTTTCAGGGAGGAACCTTCCCAGTGCGTCTCTCCTTCTTCTATGCATGCAATATGGTGAATAACGGCTTGAAAGATTTTGAAATTTTTTGACTAACAGACTAAACTAATGCTGAAAATGACTTTGTCAGACTCCTAGTTAGACATCCTCGGCAACGGCGCCAAAAATGGCTCGCACTCACAAAAGGATATGAATATCACAGTGAAACTTTCCTGGGAATTGGACATTCCGACAGGTGACTAATATCTTTCTGTGGACGTTCATTTACTTGTCAAACCAGGGGATGTAGACTTTAAATGGCGCAGCAAAATATATGCACTAGGAATTTGTTTTTGTCAAATCTTAGCAAAAATACATACTGGAAAGAAATTCTATCTAAGCTACAGAATGGTAATGCAGAATTCTTTAACTCAACTATGCTTGATTAAAATAGAAACTGTAACAGCTACGACTAAAGCACAAACCATGAACTGGCCTTATGTTGCAGGAACAGTCACAGGGATGGACTCTCTATGCTGCAGGAGCAGTGTAAGACTGAGTTTGCATAAAAACTCCAAAAGATGAAAGCTAACTGGATATCAGCAGAAAAGAACATCTAACTAATTAACTACAGATACTTACTAAGTGGGTCCCCTTAGCAAGCATCTACTGATTACACAAATGCTGAACTCAGAACTTCATCGATCTTTATTCATGAAAACAGAATGAAATACATTGTCTTGTTGGTGTGAAAACTAACAACAAACTCTGCTTCTGGTCAAACAGATTCTTTCTTTCATTATCATACTGATTCTTACATGATCTCTGCTACTCTGTTTCTATCTTACCTAAAAATCATCTATTACTCATTCTATTTTTCTTCTATCACTACCTCGCGCAGGAGGAGTATCTTATTTTTAAATTAAAAAGAACAACTAACTAACTTCATCCAAGAAAGACGTGGAAGTAAAGTATATCCCTGAATCAAGGAACAAACTTCATAAATGAATTTATGTGTTCAACCCGATTCAGAGAGAATCTAGCACTCCACTCTCTCCAGATTGACTTTTCATTAAAAATCTTTCCAAATCAGTTTCGGTCAAAAAGTCTTTGGCGGAGCTTCCTCAAAGTTGTGCAGGAAATGGGCTTTACTGCAAGGCCGAGATCGGCTGCGCTTGACTCGATCATTCTTCAACAACCTGCGAAATAAAAGGTAACAGACGCGCAAGAAGAGGCATATGGTACATACACGATATCTATTCATTAATCACACATTTCAAATCTACTTCACCATTTAAAAACTGTATACGATATACCAGCCATTTTCAGGAGTCAACAGGGCAATAAATGCAATCAATTCAACACAATAGGCTGCAGGAATATAAAAGTGTCTTGCTACAAGATATCCCCATAAAAGGTTTCATCAAAGTTTAAACAGCCATGAAATAACAAAAATGAAATCATTTAAAAGTTTATCATATCATCAAATTATGAGCATATTTTAGGCTCATCAGTGGTGAAGTATAGATGTTAGGCAGACATCCATTTGAGGTGGTGGGTGGAGATAGTGTGACGAAAATGGCCTTTTTGTGAGGCAAAGAATAAGAACAAAAATTAGAAATAGAGAAGAGGATTGCATTGTGTGAAGTAGAAGAAATTTGATGGCAACACTTGCTTTTGTAGTAAGAGGGGATGAGAAAGAAATACGCAAGGTGATGGAGTGAGAACGATCTAATGATTAGGTTTCGTCTTAAAGTTGAGATTAATAGCATGTTGAGCTTGCATTATTATCTCAATAGTGTCTTTGATATTTTTCTTTGCAGTTTTGAACATTTCTCTTATTTTTGGGTCTACCATACTTCGTCACCATTCTCTTAAAAATTAAGATCTATTTTATGTTTTCATGGGAATATTTAAATTTATTTGCAAGTTAATTATTTGCATGTAAGTTGATCCATATGTAGTTTCTATGTTTACTGCTCTTACTATATTCACTACATGGCCATGCAAATCATAAAATATTTCTAAACCCAACAATGTAACCTCTCAAACATGGCCATTTTGATGATAAATCTTTGTTGTATGTCACCACTACATATTCAAATATTTGTTACTATTTTGTATTTTAGACTGCTTTGGTCTATAATTTCAATGTTTTTGTGATTATCAACTTTTTGAGATGTCCACATCTCTCTATGTTTTTGGGAAGTTTGAATAGATTCCAGAGATTTGGGTCTCCCTTATTACATCTAGTATCAAAGATAGAAATAATGTATATTTAGGAGACTGCTCAAGTATTTTCTAATCCCTTTCCAGTACATCTTGTCCACCACTATAGGCATGCTCTTTCATTACAGATGGCTCACTTTGTGGGAAGATTCTTTCTTGTATGCATGAATGAGATACAATGTCAGTAAACTATGAATTTAATAAGATAATGCTTTAACATAGTAATTAGCATCCCACTATCAATCTAACATATTAATAGGTAGAATGTTACATTATTCTTTTCTTTATTTTCCCATTTAATAATATAATGTTTTTCACTGCTTTCTAGGGTTGGTGTTCAACCCTAAATGCATCAGGAGAAGAGTTTTTAGGCTATTAAAGCAAATTTATTATTCAAAAAGTCTTCAAGATTTTGATCAATGTCAATGCTAACAACGTTTTAAGAATTTCCTTCAGTTTTTTCCAAAAATAAATTTGGATAAACTAATGAGAATTTCAAATCTTTATTTTATTTTTAATTTAATTGAAGATGAAAAGAAAATACTTAAATTTATGGATGAAATTAATACTAAAGAAAAGTCTTTGATCTTAGTGAATGAGATTGATGATGAAGAAAATTGGAATTTTATTTTTTTCATTAAAATAATGTTTGTGATCTAATAAAGTTGAAAAATGTAATTGTTTTCGTGTTCTTTAAATATTTGGATTCTCATCAATCAAAGTGTTTATAAAATCTTGTTTACTTGCTTTATTACATTCAATATGTTTTTACATAAAATCAAAAAGCATGGTAAGATTCTCCTTTGTTTTATATTTAGCACTCTAGATAGTTGTCTTGGTTTCTTCTATACACATCCATAGTAGTTAAGATTTTTTTTAGAATCATTACTCTTTATTTAAATTAAAGAGATTTAAATTAAAAAAAATTCTATGTAAATAATTTTATAATTTTTTTAAATGCATTTTTAAGTATAATTTTAGAAAATGAAATCATTTACATGCAGAAAAGGAAAAAATAAAAGAGATTGTTTTTCACGCGGAAGGCGTCCCCACACTGAGCTTCTCCAAGCTCTTTTCACACTGAACGATCCAGATTACAATGGACTATGATTAAAAGAATCCCAACGGTTCATCATTTTTGCCATTCTTTTGGTTGCTTTTCATCATTTTTTGTTGCTTTCCCTGCCACTATTGGTTTCTGCTCCAAACTCTCCAATTTGCCCGCTATCTTCTCTTTGTACGGAAGCCCTGAGGATGGCTTGTATATAGTATATAAAAGCACCGATCTTTTCATCTATGCTTGTCTGTATGATTTTCCCGCGTTTTGTATGGCCGACAATGATCAAATCCTTTTCTCGGCCTGTAATATAAACATTTTTAAAATAATAAAAAAATAGAACACTCAGCTATCAAAAAAGTGGCTGACGTGGCATATTAAATTAAAAAAAAGACCAGAATTTATCCGAATTAACCTCCCACACATCTTCGGCGTACCCATTGCACAAGGTAAGGTGCGATTACTAGTATATCAAAATTTAAAATTAATATTAAATTTTATTTAATTCATTTGTATAAACAATCACTACAATTTAATTAATTATTTCAAAACTAAATAATATATATTTTAGAAATTTTAGAAATTAGAATTTAATTTATTTTTAGAATGAAATTTAAGTTTTCAAGATATTGTTGTGATTTCTCTTCCACACATATTAAAGAGATTTAAATAAAAAACTCCCCTATGAAAATTATTGTATGATTTTTTAAAATACATTTTTTAAGTATAATTTTATTTTATAACTATATTAAAAGAAAAAAAGAATAGAAATTTTGATTTTATAGATAGATTTTAGTTCATAATTTATTCTAAAATTATAATTAGTAATTGCTGAATTATTTTTAAATGAATATTTAATTTAATTTAATTTTTTTGTATTAGATAATTAGTATAATTTAATAAATAAATATATAATATTTAATAAATATTAACAATAGATGTCTTGATAATGATATCTTTAGACGTATTTTATATATACAATGACAACAGGACATATAGATGATCAGCAAATCCCTAAAAAAATAAAAATCTACATTCTATTTTCATATATAATGATTTTTATTGATTTCAATAATTTTTATTTTTATTTTAAATTTGCTAAATAAAAAATGAGCATATCAAAGAGCATGTGTTCTCCACGGTCACGGAACCCAGGCTTAAGAGCGGTCCCAACTGGACAGCAATAAACATAAAAAAACGACGGACTGTTGATCTGTTAATATCTATCCCTTTATCTTGGGATGTTAAAATTCTTTCCGTCAATTCACAGTTGGCGCGTGTAATAGAATATATTAGTTTCTTTTCTAATGGCGTGTGCCATGAGCGTGGCTTACCTCTTTCCCTTCTATTTTAATGTACAGTATATAATAAATTGTTTAAATATTTCATTGTCTATTTTAATACTATATTTGTAAAGTGAGCAGTTATTATCTCTTAATCCATTATGTTTATTTGGTGAGAGTAATCACAAAAATGGGAGACTTTTTAATTAGAAATTTTGTTTACTTTTCAAGTCGGACAAATGAATTGAATTCATTTAATTAATTAAAAAAATTGGTTTAGGATATGGTTTTTAAAGTAATGATGTTAAATATAATATTATTTGGTAAAATATATTATAAATATTATTAGAAATAATATATAAAGGGATTATTAAATGGTTATTTTTAGTTTTGAATTATTTTTTGTTATGTTTGGTTAATTGGATTATAAGCTTTTTGTTTGACCATTTAATCACATTTTTAGGTGTTAATTTTAGTCACAAGTGGGTTTGGTATAAAACAAAAACTACTAAATTGAATATGCTAATTATAACAAGCTAGTAAATTATGAATTGTATATGTAGGATCCCGTGTCATTAAATTGGTGGAACACCATTGCCCATTTTTATCTTTGGATCTAGCTTAACCTTGAATTGATATTAGGGTGGCAACCACATTACTCATTTAATCTTTATCATGTTTTCTAGGCTTAGCTCCTTTATGTGGCAACAATGACATCACTATTACCTCTATCACATCTCAATGGTCATAATATATAGTCTTATTCATGGTTTCTACTACTATACATTATATTTATGTTTCATCAATAACATGCCTACTCCCCCCTCCTCATGCACCTCGTGTCCCTCTGTGTCTAATACAATATATAGTTAGAATACTTTGATGTGTATAATTTCTACAAAGTGTTTTTGGCAAAAGAATAAAATTACTTAAATAAAACTAATTACACACAACTAATAGATTTATTAATAATTATAACCATCAAGATATACCAAAGAAGAATAATCCATTGAGGATTATTAGAATACCACTCAAACATACAACCAATTATATTAAACATACCATTCATACTAGAGTTTCCATTGACCAACACGCAACCATTATTTTAGCTAATCATTTTGGATAAGTTGAAGAATGCATTGGGTTTTATCCTAGACCAACCCTCCCTAAAATATAACATCCCAATTTCTCATCTCTTCTAAGGCACATTTAGCTAGACAATCAAACACTTTATTCCACTATCTACAGATATGGAAAAATGATATTAATTCAAAATTTATGGCCACAAGAATAATTTTCCTAGCCACCTAAGAAAATCTCTAAGAGAAATCTTGTAAATTCCTTTTACTCAACAAGGAAACCAAAATCTTAGAATCCATTTCACATATAAACTTATTCCACCCTAGTTCACTAGTCTTCTTTAGAGCCTTGAGAACTGCCTAAGCTTTCATTTGATTATTATTGTGCATCGCCATATAAGTAGAGAAAACTTAGTAGATAAAACCTTCACTATCTTGACCAATTAAACCAATCCTTGCCACACAAAGATTTCCTCAAGTAGAGTCATATGTGTTGATCTAAAAGAAACCACTTGGATGGGAAGGCTAGACCTATTCACCTTTTGAGAAGGTTGTATTATGTGATTAGGCCTACACTATGTAGTACCAAATAAGCCAAACTCTAGGATTTTAGCAACATGACCATATAAGGATGATAGAAATTCATCAATACTAAACTTGGCCTTAATAATTTCTTTGAGCATACCCTTAATATTATGAAAAAAATTCATAGATATACTCTAACATCCTTGGAAAATTTGTGTGTTTTTGTATAGCTAGATTTGGAAAAGGATAAAAGAAAGACCAATTTCCCACACTTCTATAATGAAGGATGTTGAAGTTAGGGGTTGGCCCATATTTTCCCAAAACTCTGACAAGGTGATAACTAACTATCTAGATCGAGCCTAGGTATTCCATCGTAAAATTTATATCATTATAGATAAAGATCATTGGAAAAAAGGTGGTTAGTAGATTCTTTATTGTTTCCACAAAGGACACAAATGGAAGGTCCTTGGAATTTTGATTTTCGTACATATTCTCCTAAGTTAGTCATTTGTTCTTATTTAGTAGCCACATGAACATGTTACATTTTGATCAACTAATTGTATTCTAAATTCTCCTCCACCAAAGAGAAATAAAATTATCTCATGCTTGTTGCTATAATGAATGATATCGAAGAGTAACAAAAAATTCATTTAGTGTCATGACCCCAAGACAAATATTTGAATCCTCTAGAGAACAACAAGGGTTATTTACAAAAATAGATGTAAGAATGTGTCTATCCTCTATAAAGCCTCCCTTAGGCTAGTTTTGATGTTTTTTCCAATTACATATCAAAGAACTCCCTATAGAAATAGAGTACTTGAAATTGGTTTCTCTTGATAATCTTACCTCTAGAAAAAATTCACTAAAGAACTAAATCAAGTGAAAATAGGAGAGAATAAAAGGGTTGTTGTCCCATGAATTAGTCTATAAAAAAAAAAAAATCTCTCTTATAAATTGTCCACAAAATACCCTCTTTAATAACATGGCCCCTCTCTCAATCATCCACCAAATCATGGATCCTTTTCTAGTCAATTCCATCCATAAAATATCATTATCCTCTACTTAGGTCATTGTTAGATTAAAATGGTAGTTACCTAATTAATTATTTAATTACACAGATCTATTTTCACATTAGTTGATTATGCTTACTTAGGTCATGTGCTTTTCAGAGTCTCACATCATAGGATGAGGATGAATGACATGACCTATTTTTATCCTCACCTAGGGCCACCTTTTACTTTTTCCTTTTATAAGGATTTTTATTGTATCATTCATTTGTGAGTTTTTTCACATTCATAATGATTCATGCTTTTTTTGGATTAATACTATATTTGGCCTCCATATAAATTCTATTGGCTTTTATCTCCTTCTATGAAAAGTATGTGTTTGATTGTAGGTGATCCTTGTGAGTTGTAGGGTTGAAAATTTACTCCAACATGTATCAAAGCTTGATTCCCTATCCTATTTTCGAGATTTTTATCTTTGAAAAATAAAATTCTACATTTTGGATCCAAATAGACCTCACCATTGTATTTAGAAGGCCAAAAAACCTTAAGATCAATTGTCTAAATGTTGAAACCAAAGTACAAATAATTTTTTCAATTTTTTTAAGGGCTACATAGATTTCAAGGGTAAAATTCCATACATCCATACATAATTTGTATAGCTGTATTGATTTGTACGACCATATAGTCATTGTACACTATATATAACCCTTTGATCTTTTAGAAAATCCCCTTAGTTTTTTTGCAATATTTTTGCATTTTACTATGGTTTGTCTTTTATGCGGCAAGGTTTTTGAATTTTTTGGAACATGCTTTTTTAGACAATATTGAATAAAGAAAAATCTAACATTTTTTTATCTATCAATGGTATTATGTGTTCCACCGCTACCCCTTCATAACCTACCATCAATAGTAACCAAGCACTCAATTGGATTCTTTTATGCCTTAGTGGTGATGACAATGACTAGAAATTTCTATTGGTTTTCATTAGTTTCCACTATCTTTTGGTGATTTTTGATCATTTTTGTATTTTTTCAGCCTCTATCCATGTTTTTTTTTATTAAAGGTTCTTTTCGACAAATATGATTGGGATTATTTCCCTCCTTGCAATGCTTTCTCTATTTTACTGATTCTTGTGGTGTGACTCCATTGATTGGGAATCTATAGAACATTAGTGAGAATTTATTCATTCAAACATTATCATGAGATATCATATCCTAGCTTCCACCGTTGACAAGATTTGATTCTTTATAGTTTTAGTTTCCCATCATATATTATTAAAGGTTATGGTATTTCTCTCCTCTACTTGTGGATTGTCTTTATTAGGATTCTTTCTAGGATCGACTAGATTCTTTCTTTTGCCTCTTGTTGAAGCCCCCATAATGATGTCACCAATATAGTTTTAAAAATAACTTAAAATAAATCAAAATAATCTTTTTTTTGCAATAATTGACCATGGATTGTTATTCAATTGTTAAAATAATCTTCAAGAAATTCAATAAATTAGAATATAGAGAGATATTTTTATTATAATAATAATATAACACTAAATTATTTAATTATACTCTAAATGGCCTCAAATTTAGATTTTAGCAATTTTAATATATATTTGAACAACCCCACAATGTTTCTAAAAAATATTATTTTACACCCCTAGCACAAAATTTTGCAGAAACGCAACTTTTATAGTTATTCATTGAAATGTGTTGTGGATCAATGGTGTACTCCATATCCCTTGTTTGGAATGAAGATTAACTTTTAGAAGTAAACTAAATGATATGGGTGTGTAGGGTAAAAGTACAAACCTATGTCACACTTTATAAAGGAATTGACTAACACCAAAAAAAAGTTTCAACTTCAAACACACAAAAGTGGTCTGTATGTTTTGAATTTCAAAATGATGTAAACTAATCAAATTTCAAACTCTTGATGAAGTTTATTTCTTTAATTTTTCATATTTTTTAAAAATTGTTTTGATTATTCTTTTATCACTTTAAGAGAAGCTTTTGAAATGCTAAAAATTTTAGGGAGAAGTGATGTTCAGTTAACCTCAAGAAAAAAATAGAAAAAAAAATCATATTTCCCTTTTTTCTTTCTCTAAATAGGTAACTTCAATATCTAGTGCATGGAAAAACAAATTGAAATTTTGATGTATATTTTTCTCATAATAATTTTTTAAAGTCAAACTTACAATAATTTGATAGTTTTCATTTGATGTCAACTATTGTCTACTTTTTTTATCATTTAAAAAAAAGCTTTTGAATAGGATTCTCTCCTCTAGTGCACCATATATTTTTTAAATTTTTGTAATATGTTTTACAATATTTTTTTAATTTATAATCAGCCTATTTTTTAACTTTAACAACCTACTTACATTATTTTAAAAAAATATATATATTAAAACTAATCAAAATATATAAAAAAATACATATTGGATTCACCACTCTGAGATCTACAAACGGGTATTTTTATTTTATTGTTAAATCATTTTGACTAAGGAAATATTTAGTTGAAGTTGAAAGTTTTAGAAAATTCTTAAAAAGGCTGAGTTGGTTGCCAACTAGGATGCCACATAGACAGTTTCAGTAGAAAGGGTTTTGGTCAAAAGGGTGTTGACTAAAACCCTTTCTATTGAAACCCTACACATAAAATGAGTCACATTTCAAAGTGATGAAGGGAAAATTTCAATTTTATTAGTGTTAGGTGAAAGGATTTTTCCTGAAACTTTATGTGCCACGTATAGGCCATGTGGTTATTGGTAGAATTGTTTCGACTAAAACTATTTAGGTCTAAATTGTTTCACTCAAAACTATTTATTTTTCCGAAAGTGTGACATAGGTTTATGCTTTTACCCTATAGGTTGTTTTTTTGAGTGAAGGGAGAAATATGTTCAATGGAGCTATGGTTTTAAGGATTATTAGGTTGACACTCTATTTCAACTAGATGCATGTATATATTAGTGAAATATTTTTTTAATTCTTAAGAGATCTACAAAGTATTTACCTTCACCAGTATAACTAGCAAAAAAAAATACATTGTGTCTAGTTTTGATGTTCATTATTTTTTGGGTACTTAAGGGTGCTCATGATTTGGAGACTAAGATACCAATACAGAAAAAAATGCTATGGAACCAAAGGATATGTCACATAGGTGAGAATGGTTTAATAACCCTAAAAACTAAAAACCTTGTTGAGGGGTTAAATGATCGTACTACTGATCTTGCCTTCTTTGAACCTTATGTATATGGAAAAAAAAATCATTTTTTATTTTACTCTATCTCTCATAAAATTTTGGAGGCTTGGATTTAATTCATTTTGATGTATTTGGTCCCATTAATGATCCATTGATTTCCAAATTTGTATCTTATATTTCCTTCATTGATGCTTATAGGAGGACATGGGTATATATTTCCTTATAGATAAATTTGATGTCCCTAGTTGTTTTTAATAGTTTAAGGCTCTTCTAGAAAATTGAGAAAAATAATATTTTAAGAATTAATGTGGTGGTGAGCTTTTTCAATATATTTTCATATATTTGGTAAGGATCAAGGGATATAAATACATAAGAAAAATCTATACACCCATTACAAAATTTATTTGAAGAATAGTTGAATAATACATTAATAGAGAGGGCTAAGAGTATTCTTAATGGGCTAGCATGAAACAAAATTTTTGTGTGAAATTGGTTGCCACAACTCGTTACTTAATTAACAAGTCCTTTATATCAACTCTTATTAATTATACAACAATTGGTGTGTTGTGGTCAAGGGAAAACCCTCAATGAGATATTTTTGAGAATTTGGTTGAAAGGAATTTGCACATTTTCCTAGGGAGAAGTGGTCAAAGTTCAATAAAAAGGCTATAAAGTGCATCTTCATTAGATATCATGTTGGTGTAAAAATCTATATTCTTTATGACCCAATGGCTGAAAGAGTTTTGTATAGTAGAAGTGATAACTGTAGAGAAGTTAATTCTTGTTCCAAATTATTGCAGCTAGAGAAGGATAAAAATAAATATATGGTTAAAAGCTAACCCCTAACACAAAGAATTTTGAATTAGAATACCATAAAGGAGGGTATGTGCAGGATCATCATGGAAAAAATAGGCCCTTAAGTGGCGAAAAATTCAGAAAAATCAGAGTTAGGCAACTTGACATAAAAAATTGAATAAGTTATCTATATTATTTCAAAAATATGTAAGAATAGAATCTGTAGCAAATTGAATTTAGTTTATAAACTACTAGGTTTTTTAAAAAAAGAAACTATTTGGTGAAAATTTGAAATTTCAATGTAGTAGTACTTAAATTTTAGGAAAAAATAAGAAGTAGGTGTAATCATTTGACCACCCTAACCACAATAAAATGATAATATTTTTTATAGTATTTTATATATAAGTAGAGGACTCATGTCCTAATGTGATGCATATTTTTTGTAATTTTTTCCAAGTAAATAATTAATTATGAATTTTTATTACAACTTTTAAAATATAAAAACTTGTATGTCAATTACTTAACTTGGTCAAAACTTCATGAAATTCATTTTTTTAATTATAGTATGTGAAGCATAGAGTGTGACACATATTTTGGATTAAAAAATGTGATATATTTGAAAGCTATAGATGTTTTTCAATTAGCCTATCAATCAGACTTTAGTTGTAATTCAAATAGAAAATGAATAATAATTATTTATTAAATTCAAAGTAAAGCATAATTTATATTGGTGGAAAGCTAAGAATCTCCTTTAAAAACCCTTTTCGTTTCATCAATTTTGGGTAAAAAAAAAGTCATCAGCCACATACCCATCATATCACCACTTTTTGGCCCATCATAATCTCGCACACACCCAGGGCCTAAAGAGGAAGATATTATATAGTTTAGCTAATTTTAAAGTAGAGACAAAACCTTAACCTTATTCATTAGGGAGGTTCACTTAGAAAGGATAGGAACTAGAAAGGTATAATACCTTTGAGGGGAGATAAATTTTACTTCAATTGCTAAGAATGATAAGCTTAGTACTATAAAGGAGGCTATGGGTATGAAAAATGTAGAATCCTAGAATGTGGCCATGGATGAGGGGATGGATAATTTTAATAAAATAACATATGAGACTTGGTATAAATTTTGATTGATGAAATTCTATTCGATATAAATGGGTGTTCAAGACAAAAAATGGCACAATGAAAATGTTGAGAATTATAAGGTAAAATTGGTTGCCAAGGGTTATTCAAAGCTGACGGAATAAATTATGATGAGATTTTCTCCATCGTAAAAAATGCATGCTTTCAATTTCTATAATCTCTTTCTATAACATATGATCTTGAGTTTTTGAGCAAATGGATGTAAATATAACATTCCTTCATGGTGATTTGGAGAAAGATATTTATATGACATAACTAGAGTACTATATTAACAAAGGTAAGGAACATTCGGTTTGTAGTATGAAGAAATATTTATGTTTTTTTAAGTAATCTCCCAAGGTGTATTAACAAATTTTAAATTATTTTATGTTAGGTTTGGGATTTATGATATCCAAATTAGACTATTACATATACTATATTATAGATGGTGATCATATTCTAATTATTGTATTATATGTTAATGGTATATTGTTTTCAGTATTCAGAAGGGTTTGACTTATGATCTAAAGTCTCAAATTTTAGAGAAATTTAAAATGGACTTAGGGGAATCCAACTACATATTAGGGATGGAGATTAGAATAGATACAATTAAATAAAAATTTGGGTAGGAAAAAGTATGTGAACTCAATGTTGGATAGGTTTAACATGACACACTCTAGGCCATTGTGTGTACCTATTATAATGGGGAATTTTTTTTCTATTGAACACTGTCTAATTTCTCCTAGTGAAATGAATGATATGAAAATATTACCTTATGCTATTGCACTCTAGAATTTGAAGTATGATATGTTCTATGGAATACCATATATTACCCAAGAAGTAGGAATCCTTATACAATTTATAGCTAATCCTAGATGAGTATGTTTGGACTTAATAAAGAGGTTATTCATGTATGTGTGTGGTACCTATACATATTCCTTATCCTATCCCAATCTCAGTCGATATAAATAGAAGATGGACAACTAGCTAAAGGGACAACAACACATACCGAAACTAGGACAAGGCTAACTAACCCATGTCCCCACTAAGTGCAGGACAAGGATGAGCTGAGATAGGTGACGGGAATGAGCTCCTTGCAATAAAGAGAATGATTTTTCATTGAATGTGAAACATGAAATAGTGAGAATTTTAGGATCCTATAAATATTACATGGCAAGGAGTGGAATGCACCCTTTTAAGGGACTGTCTATGATGTCAAACTTTTTAAATATTTATTTTAAAGCACGATATTCATCAGTACTATGTTTGAGAACTCTATGATATCGATAATGAGACATGTTTGTATTTTTAGGATATAGCTTTGGATTTTCTCTCATGGGTGGTAATGTTATAAGTCCTTGGCTTAGAAGTGTGTGTAAGGTTCTTCTAGTTGCAAACATGGGACATGGAAATTGTAGTTTCTTTAGTTTGTAAGGATTTTGTTTCTTGCTAGATTCACCAACTTCTCTAGGTGGATATAGAGCAGGAGAAATAATCTCATCATTATTGGTAGTCATTGGTTGTTCTTTAGGAAGGAGGACTACAAAACTATTCCTTTGTAGTATACTTTTCTAGTCTAGGACTTAGGCAATTTTCACCAAAACACTTGGTCTTCTCTAGACTTCTTTAGACTATGTAAATATAGATGCACCATCACTTCTACAATGGCTTTCCATCAATGACAAAACCATACATAATCATGCTCATATTGCCAAAAATATCCCCCTTTTTTCATTGATGAAAACAAAATTATCCAAAACACTCCAAAACATTCTCCCCCTTTGACATCAAGGGAAAATGGTACCAAAAATATATTTCTCTTCTTTACTCTCCTAATAGATTTGCATGAAAGTAGCTCCCCCTATTTATTTTTCTTGTGCTTTCTATATTATCCATCACAAAAAATGTACCACAACTCCATCTACTAACTCCACATGTATGTACATTGAAATTAGAAAATTGCATATACAAAGAGAAAATGTACACCTTAACTAGATGAGGGTAAACAACCCTAATAAGACACCTTCAATTTTTTAAGGTATTCCTCCCAATCCTTATAGGAAAAGGAAAGTGTATGAATTTTCAAACAAAACATTGAGGTCTTCTCCTTCTTCTGAAGAACTAGGCACTGGATTATTTTACACAATATTCTTAGCATCAACTAAAACTTTAGTTAAAGGAGTAAGCCTTGCATTTACCATATCTTTGAGCTGACTATACCATATTATTATTTTCTCCTTTTTTTCTTGCAGTAGAAAGAATTGACCACATGTATATTTTAAATGATAGCTCTTGTAGCTCCATTTGCATCACTCGTCAGACCATAAAAACCTAAGGCCTGAGCAATTTAAGACTCAATTGAGTCCATCTGATTCTTAATGCTCCTTGTAGAAATTGACCACTTCAAATATAATTTAAATAATTGTTTAACTTCTTCCAAACAATTTTTAACATCCTCCAAGTTGCCTTGCAACTTGGCATGTTTAGTACCACACTTATCAGAAATATTATCTAACCTTTTATCTTTGACCTTCTTTTCCATTTCCTTCTCTATCTTCTCTTCCAACCTAGTAAATACTCTTTAAAAGAATAAAACAATAACCTCAATTGTTGCACACTGGCTAAATAACTATTAATAGGTACTCTGAGAATTCCTTCATGCAACCCCTTCATAGGTTCATCAACCATCTTAGTATTCTTCTAGTGAATTTGAAGAATCTTCTTTCTTGCAGAGGCATGAAATACTTCACCAAGTTGTAACTTTTATAGAGGGTAAATTTTATCCAAGTCCACTTGACCTTGTTGCATAGGAATCTACAACAGCTATGCAGACACCACTGGTTGAAAATGTAACTGCATATCCAAAAGATATTTTAATGAATCTCCAGAGGGTTTGGAGG